>PVKH010010139.1:0-18419 GCA_004027955.1 Chaetophractus vellerosus | reverse complement strand
AACAGAGGGCCCAGCAGGCATTACATGAGCTGAAACAGCGGCTTTAAACCATTCCACCACAGGAGAGTCTGGGGAAAGGATGAGAGACTAGGAGGCCTTAAAAGGATGCCAACAGGAGCTTCTTTGCTATTGAAGAAAGCAAATAGTAGCACATGAAAGTCCCTGCTTTTGACAGTCAGGCTGCCCACTCGTGTCTCCAGGAGCATCTGCTGGGTTCTGAGGCACTGCTGTCAGAGCAGTGGGAGAAATGGCCACCAGAGCATACAGCGTACCATTACTTTTCATCATACTAATAAATTGCCCTTGAAAACCAATGGGAGGGTAGAAGTCAGGCATTTTTTAGTGTATTATTTATTGAGGGTAAATGATTTCTTAGCAGGAAAGATTGGAATAGGCAAAATTTTCAAGTGGCAAGGCAGGGTGGGAGAGAGAAAGAACAGAGCTTAAACCTGCCATCAATTAGATTTGTACCTCTATTTGTCCATCTGTAAAATTGGGAGAGTAAATCCTACATGACTTCTTTTTTTTTTTTTTTTTTTTTAGGAGACACCAGGGGTTGAACCTGGGACCTCGTACATGTGAAGCATTTGCTCAAACACTGAGTTACACCCACTCCACAACTATATTTATTGATGTATAATTAGGATATATTTTAAAAGACTATATGGTAGACAGAATAATGCTCCCCCCCTCCAAAGATACGCACATTGTAATCCCCAGAAACTATGAATATATTATCTTTCACAGAAAAGAAAGACTTGTAGATGTGGTTCAACTAAGGATCTTGAGATTTGGAGATAGATGATCCTAGGTAATTTGGGTGGGCACCCTCTAATCACGAGGATCTTTATGAAAGGGAGGTTGTGTATGCATCTTGTTAAAAAATACCTTTTATGCAACCAACATGTTATAATTAATATTTGTTACCATTTATTGAGATTCTATTATGGCCCATATATTATTATTGTTTTTTGACATGCATTATTTCTATAGTCCCCAAATATTTAACACAGAGTAGGTAACATTATTCCTACTTTTTCCCCATTTACTATTTAGAATCACAATATGCACCAACGTTTTTGTTTATTTCATCATGATTCTCTGGATAGGGCACAGAATAGAAACAGTGGTTAGGTTCTTTTCAAGGCTGTCTTCTGACTTTTGGTATTCTAGACTTCTTATTTTTTTCTTCAAGTGCCTCAGACCTTCATTTGATGAGAGCAAATTTTCTCCTGCCTTTACTGCTCTTAATTTACTCTTGGTCGTCCCATGGCATCTTAAAGGGAAAAGACCCTTGTTTCTACTAAATATTTTCTACTTTAGTAACAAAGAAAGATGTATGTTAGACAAAGTTAAAAACAGGTATATTTTTATAGGGCATATAGACAGTGTGTTCCAAAGTTCTTGACCATCTGGTGATTAAAATATGGCCTGCATAATAATTGTACCCATACCTGTAATTCTCAAACCAGGGCTTGAAGCCTGATTGTAGCTTGTTTCCATGATTATCATATTTTCTGAATTGGAAAAATTAGATGTATCATCTGACTGTTTTTTTTTCAAATTGAAATTTTATATCTATTCAAATAAAAAGACATTAATTCACAAAAATAACTTACATACCTCTTTAGTTATACGACCACACTAATCTCCCTCCTTTATAACCTCAGCTTTAAGTGTTACCTATGAAGACTAAGGCAGTCCATTTGTTCATGTCCATGTTGACAGTATCTAATAATATATCAAACATGGGAGAATTCAATTTACAGATATAAAATAAGTTTATTAAACCACCTTTACTATTATAAGAATGCAATTTTACAAAATAAAAAAGCAAGGAAATTCAGGAGGATGTAATTTTAAGACAATTCAAGACAAAATTTACTTGCTTAGGATTTAATAGCACATTAACAGGTAATTTTAGAAATATATTTATTTTTTCATATTCATCTGTGACATTATAGGCTTTCATAATTGGAAAAGTTTATATATTATATATTTATCTTCTTTAAAATATGTATTTTTATTAGAGAAGGTGTGAGATTACAAATCATGTATAATGTGCAGAATTCCCACATATCACCCCTCCACCAACACCTTACAGGAATTACATTTGTTATAGTTCATGCGAGAACCTTCTCATATTTTTACTTTTAACCATAGTCCATCATCTACCACATAGGATTTTTTCTTTTGGACTAAAGGAAATGTTCAAAAATTTGACAAGTATTTTTTAGCTAACTTTTAGAACCTATGCTTTGAAGTTCAAGGATGCTAATTATCAATTGCTGGTGCCTCTCCCACATTCATTTATCTAAGTAAACATGTACATTTTACAGTCTGGTGAAACCCTTTATCTACCATTTATCATTTATTTGACCAAAGCTTTAAAAAAGTAACCTCATTTTGTTTTTAAAAAGTCCCTAAGTTAAATAAGATATTTTCAGAATTTTTCTGTGGCCACAGAATAATTTGTAAAACAAAGAAACAAATTTCTGTCAAGTTGGAAACAATATTATCCTTACATAACTGATTTTCTTTATATTTATTACTTATGACTGTTGTTTATTTGAGTTATTGCCCTCTCCTGCAAAGTTCTCATTTCACATATCTTTTTTGTTATTTATTTATTTTTATAATTCTGGCAACTTTTTCAGCTCCCCTGGGAAGTTAGGAATAACCTCTATATTTGATCATTTAATACTGCTATTGGTTTGCTGTTTATATCATTGTTATTGTTATTTTTAACCCTAATGGGAATTGCTGTAGAGTCAGCTGAGCAACTTTAAAAGCAGCTGAATTTATCTGCTAGGCAAAGAACAAAAAAAGGTAACAATTTCAGAGAAACTCTTTTTTATTCTAATTATTTTTTCCCATTTTTTAGAGGCAATAAACTATTTCACACCTGAATATTCTGTTTGAAGCAGTTTGAAAAGATTACTATTTCAGAGTTATTAGTAACTTGCAGATTTTATAGTTTAAGCTCTCATGTTATAGAGGTGAAAATACAGGACTTGAAAAAGCTGAGACATCTATAATCACTGATGTTTGGTTTAAAATCTTCTTTTTCAATTTGTTTCCTTAAAGGTTTCTTTGAAATAGCTATTTTTGAACGAGACATTTAACAGAAATTATGCTACATTTTTCACTCTTCTCTGAGTTTTACAAAGTTCACTTATCTTGAAAAGAAGTGATTGACAATCTTTAAAATGGTAATTACAGAAACTGGGAAGAAACTTTTGTAAAATTCCTCTGTTGTATGTATTCTTAGTTATATGAAAACATTAGCACTCAGACTGAAGCTGGCCTTTTCCTTTCCTTTTGATTATTTAACAGGCAGAATATTTTGCCTGATTTTTCCCCTATCTTTTCATTCTAAAACAATAGATTTTATATTAGTGAAACTAAAACTGAATTTAACTGAATAAAAGCAAAAATGTTTTACAACAGAGCCTCATTTTCTACTTCATTAATCATAACAATAAAATGATGTAGCTTTTTTTTCTTGGATACTTCTGCTTATGAATAACTCCAACCAAATGGGTTTCTCTGATGATTAAGATGCTTTAATTAGTTTCAAATATTTTAATTGAATTCAATTGTCAGATGAGGAGGGGTACATGAACTAATTGGTGGTCTAGGATCTTTTGAGATTTTGGATTTAAATCACTTGATATCTTCTTGTGGCAGAGATAAATATGTTCAATACAGTGCATGTACAAAAAGGCAAAAAAAATAGAGTGTCTTTATTTTCAAAAACATGTTTGACATTTTTCTGCATTCCCATTCCAATAGAGTATAGATGGCTATATGTAGGATTTCAAAGTAAACACTTTAATTAATGATGACTTGGTATGTTTTAGTTTAAAGCGGTCTTATCTTGTTCAACTCAGGCTTTGGATATATGCTCAGTCTTTCAAAAACTTTTAGCCTCCTTCCCAAGATATGGAAGATTACCCATGTAGCAGTACTCCTCCAATGATTAGAGATAGGCAAATTCTGATTCATTGAAACTGATAATATAATATAATATAATATGTAAAATATTTATAAACATATAATTAAATTATACTAATATATACATTCCATTTAATAATTAACGTATCTGAATATAATCAGTTGTTGATTAGAAAGGTAGAGAGATATGATTTCATGAAAAGTTCAATGAACAGAATTCTAAGGACTATATGATCTAAACTGGTATCTAGAGTAATGACAGGTGGAGACAGATGGTGTTCTGTGTTATGGATTCAAGATCAATTATAAATGAAATACATAGCTCTCCACCACACGTATGGATTGAGTTAGGTTGAGCAGTGATTCCTGCAAAGAAAAGAAATAGTGTTTTGTTATGTAAAAGATTATGCATTGTTTCTTACCTCTCAAGCCATATGTGGCTAGCACAGAGAGGAAAACAAACAAGGTGCTCAGAAAGGGAATGGAGATAGAAGTAAAATAATATTCACTGATATGAATAAAGAAAGTCAAGCAGAACTCCTTGTATGTGGAAGGAGCTTTGAATAAGGAAGGCATCCTTGGCTTACTTGTGAGGACTTTGGGGCTTTTCTAGTTGAAGGGAGGGTTTCTATTTCAATCACCTAATCAGGAAGACAAACGGTGATTTAACAGATGGGGGTTCATAGACATGTTTAATTTTTCCATTGTGAATTTGGTATATGTTCTTTGTTTTGTTTTGTTTTTAATATTCTTCTGACCTTTTCCTTTTCATATTTATCTTATTCAGGAATCTTAGCAATCCTTTCACTTTTAGTTTTTTTCATGTAAAAGTTATGTTCTCTAGTTTCATTGTGACATCAAAAGTTTCCAGGTTATATTAATTGTTTAATCAATTCATACTCTTGTTGATGTTGTTTACTCAATATTTCTTTGGGTTTTTTTTTTGGAAAGGAGAGTGGTTTATAAAATGTCTTTGACAGGACTTCATTAGTACTAGTAATTAATAAGAGCAACTTGTATACTGTCAAATTACACTGTGTAATTGATTAAAGAAATTGACCAATAATTGTAATGAAAGTCTAGTTTCAGAATTGCTGATCAGATGAATTAATTTAAGCAGTGAAATTTCATTAAGAAGATACTGCATAATATTCTGCTGACAATATGCAAAGTGTTACAGTTACTGGGCATGCTCAGTTCTTCATATAAATGTGAATTCTGCTTCCTATTGGTGCTAAGGGAGGGAGGCACTAAGGTAGAGGAAATTGCTAAATTAAAAAAGATATTTGTACTGAGAAAACTGGGACTGGTGAAGACCTGAAGAAAAGAAGCTGGAAAACGTGTCGATGCAAACCTGGATTGCCTTGAGTTCTTTCCAGTTTTATCTATCACTCTCCAAGTTTCTGATATCTACTTCCCTGTTCTCTGCACTACGCTTTGAATGCTTCAGAAAAGTCTATTGCCACGTATTGGAACCAGATTACTGCCCATGTCTGCTAAGAGTTCAGGCTTCTTGGTGTCCTCTCTTCCCGGGGCTATGTTTCTGTGTTTCTCTCCGGGCTTAGCTCCTCTGCTTCCTCTACAAGGTCAGCTGTAGACTTTCAGGCAAATGGCTCACTTCTCTTCTCCTGGGGCCTTCTCTCGAACATCAGAACTGCTTCTCAAAAAACTGCTTCTCAAATCTGCTCCCTTTGTCCTTTGCCTTGCCTTTTATATTCGATTTCCCCACCCACCAAGGGGTAGGGCTCAACGCCCTACTGATGTGGCCCAGTCAACGCCCTAATCATACCTTAATCATGCCCAGATGAACAGATTAGTTTACAAGCATGATTCAATATCGATTTTTGGAATTCATAATTACATCAAATGGCTACACATATATATGGAATAATTAAGGATATATATAAATATATATATAAGAATATATATAAAGAAGGCACTAAGCTATTAAAAATGTACAGATATTTTGTTTTCTAAGGTAAAATATAAAGAATTTTATCCTCCCACCCCAAAGAGCCAATTTTGAACTTTAAATGTCTACACTTTGAGATGAACAAATAAAATGAAAGATATATGGTTACAAGTAGACATGGTGATAATCTGTATTCATTTATTATGTGTTATTTTAATGTTATATAATTCTGTAACAGAATATTATAGGATGGTATTACAAGTGTATCAGTTATTCATTAGATGATGTTTTCATTCATCAAGTTTCCTTCTCAAGAGGCAGACACTATCCATATATTTTTTTCTTTTAAAAATACCAATCAATGACAACAAATTCAGCAAGCAAGTCTGAAAACACCCAACAGGATGCAATTTTTCAAAATGTCTATTTCTTTTCTGTAAAGATTATTACTTAGAAACTAAGGTCTGGGTACTAGATGTGTTCATTTCTCCTGACATAAGGTCAATCCAGCTTGAGCAGAAACATTGAAAGAAAAAATGTTTTTTTTTCTTTTAAGCCATTCTAAGCATTTCAAAATCACAAATTCAGCAAGCAAGTCTGAAAACACCCAACAGGATGTAATAAAGCACTCTTGCAAATCAACGCAAGCAGGTCCAAAGACCCTAGAGATATGCTGAGAGTAAAATAGTGAACAAGTAAAAGTTTCCTTTAAAAAAACTTATATACATACCCCATCACCTGTGTGGTTCCTTTTAGTTTAAGAATTAGGAAAATAATAAAGCAAGTTAGAGTGAATTTGATTAATTTTAAAGACACACATATTTGTCTATTGACATTCAGTCTTGTTTATATCTTAGTATAAAAAGTGGTTTTTCTCAGTCCAAAGATCCTGCTAGATTATAGCTGGTTTGGCCTCAAGATAATTTTGGAAATACAGCTTAAGAATTGTGCTTAATGTGAAGTTTGCTAACAGGCAGAATTTTGATGAAGTGTTTTATTGAATCAGAGAATGTTAGGTCTCTAAAGATTCTTTGAAATCATGTTTAATTTTCAAGTTGAGAAATGTGGGTACATTTTTTCGAATTAATATATATATATCAGCATAATTTCAGATACAGAAAAGTTATAAGCATAATACAAAAAAATGCCCATATGTTCTCCTCCCAGTTTCCTCCAAAGTTACTTATTTCTACATTTGCTTTATCTTTTGCGTGTTCTCTTAGTTTTGTGTATAACTATTTATGCGTGTGGGGAGTATACAATTATTGTTCTGATGAATTGGGCAGCAAATTGACGATGATCTTCTATCTCTTCATAACTCAGTGTCTATTTCCTAAACAAAACAAAACAAAACAAAAAAGACATCTCAGGTTCTATTGTGTAACCATAGTGTAATTATCAATATCAGGAAATTTAACATAGACATGCTATTACTACTTAAGCCATAGTCCATATTCAGATTTAGCCATTTGTATAAATTAAATGCATATGTATCTCATTCATTTGTCATATATTTTTAGTTCCATTTAATGTGAAACAGTTTGAGTCTTTCTTTGTATTTCTGACTTTGATATATTGGAGTAATTCAGGCTGGCTATTTTGTAGCATGTCCCTCAATTTGGATATATTAGATTTAGATATGTACCTTTGGAGCAGGGATATCACACACAGAAGTGATATTGTACCCTTTATTAAACTCATTTATTTATTTTACATAAATTCCTAAAATAAACAAACACTTTGTACCAACCAAGCAACAACATGTCTTTCTCTGCACCCCACAGTTCCCATTAACTTTTTTTTTTTTAAGATTTATTTTATTTTTATTACATATCTCCCCTCCCCCCCTGCTGCGGCGACGCGCTGAGACTGGTCACTGCGCAGGCGCAGCTTTCCCCGCTTGTGGGTGGCTTCTGCTTCTATTCATGGCCGGCTCTTGCTTCAGTTCATGGGTGGATGGCTGTGCTCCATTCGCGGGTGACCTGCTCTGCCCGTGGCAGCTTTTGCCCTGTCTGTGGCAGCTTTTTGCCCTGCCCACGGCGTCTCTGGCCTGCCCATGGCAGCTTGCCATTCTCAAGGCGGTCTGCCCGCTAGGAGAGGTCCCTGGGAACTGAACCCGGGGCCTCCCATGTGGTATGCCGGCACCCTATCCACTGGGCTATCCAGCCGGCCCCCTCATTAACTTTTAATCTACTTTCTGTTGTATGAATTTGCTCTTTCTAGATAATTCATATAAGTAGAATCATGCACTCGTGTACAATTTTTGAAGTACATCCATGTTGTAGTATATATCAGAACTTTATTATTTTTAGAGCTAATCAATATTCCATTGTATATATGTAACATATTTTGTTTGTCCATTCATTTGTTGATGGACATTTAGGCTGTTTCCCCCTTTTGGCTATAGTGATTAATGCTATTATGAGCAGTTTTCCACAAATATCTGTTTGAATCTGAGTTTTCAATTCCTTTGAATTGAAATATATCTAGGATTGGAATTGCTTAGTCATATGCTAATTCCATAATTTTCTGAGGGACCACCATACTGTTTTCCACAGAGCCTGCACCATTCTGTATTCCCACCAGCAATTAACAATGGTTTTAATTTCTCTGCATCCTCCTAACACTTGTTATTTTTTAATTTGTTTTTTTGTTTGTTTCTATATTGTTTTGTTTTTTAAATAATAGCCAGCCATGTGGGTGGTTTGAGGGGGCATACATGCCACAGAAATGATGTTCTATTCCCCTAATTACATCTTATCAGCAGACAGTTATCAGTCTGTTCCAATATTGAAAATGCTAACTGTAATACATAGTTGAATAAATGTCTGCCAGATTTCCCCCCTGTATTTTGCCCTTTTTAATTAAAAAATATTCTTTAGAAAGATACTTTGAGAATTTCAAAATTTCACCTTCCAGTTTTACCACCTATTGATGACTCATGCCTGAATCAACTATTATTATCATGATTGACAAACTGGGATTTATTTTCAGATTATTAGTTGTTTTTGATTATATGAAAGAGCTTTCCCTTCTTATCTATATCTATCTATATCTCTCTACCTCTCTATTTCTCTATCTATCTATCTATTAATTGATCAATCTTTCTTCCATTCATTCATCCTTTTATATTACTGTGAATTCTTGGGATATTTTATAGAATAGGTTATAATTTTTCACTATCATTATTTATACTGAGGCACACATTGTCCCAGATTTTACCAGTGTAAGCTCCTTCAAGCGAGCTCTTTTTCTTGAAAACCGATCCCCACCATTTTTTTGCACTTTCTTATTTTCTGAAAAATCAAGATATTCCAATATTACCTTGTTCCTTTTCAGCCCTATATCAGGATTCAGGCAATTTTTCAAAATGCCTATTTCTTTTCTGTAAATATTATTACTTAGAAACTAAGGTCTGGGTACTAGATGTGTTCATTTCTCCTGGGTTTTCATTGTTTCTTGTCCATATTACCTGGTAGAATTAGTAAATTATATAATGTACACACACACACGTGAACACACACACAAATACATCTGCTTCTCCTTTGTATATCTAACTGTCCATGTCTATTAGAACCTATAGGTACTCGCAAGGATAATCCCAATTCCAATTTAGCACCACATAGTTTATTTGATCCTTCCTTCTCTCCATATTTTAACTCTTCTCTGATACTGAAAAACCTGATCCACATTATTCATGTTTTACCTACTTATTTGCTCTCTTAATATTGCCATAAAAATGTAGTTTCAGAACTGCTGACATGTTTCTGTGGAAAAGAAATGTAATAAGTAATGAGTTCAATATTTTTAGTTTTAAGCTGAGGACATGTAGTCTAAATAATATGTTCAAAAGTTGCTTGGTCTAGTTATTTCTTCCCACCCATGTTTCAGTGGGTGTTATTCATTTATAAAGTAGATAGGCTATTTCCATTTTTACTCAAATTTAATGTTTTTGACAAAATCTTATCATTTTTAATTATTACTCTTTTAAGTACTGAAATATTAACATGGCTCCAAAAGTCTGGATTATACAAAATAGACAATTTTGGAGAAAGGCCACCCATTCCCCTTCCACACACATACATTCTATTCTCCTGATGCCTTTTTCTTCTTTCGCATCCATGCCCTGTCAGTAACCAATCTCATTAATCACCAATTTATCCTGCTGATATCTCTTTTTTTGCTTAAATTGTTGTTCAATTTAGAATAGGTGAGTAAGGTTTAAACTCAGTTTTCCTCATACTGACTACTACTTTCTTTCTACTGAAATAAATTATTTTAATGAATTGAAAGGTTCTACTTTTATTATTACGATATAGAGGAAAACACATGAATTATTGAGTTGACAGAACAGAACTGATTTTGGATTTAATATTTCCATTTACTAATTGAGCAAGATTCTTATCTTTTCTGACATGTTTAAAAATGATATTATCAGTCTAAAATGTAGCTAATGTGTGAAAAATAATCTATGCATTTTGTTTAGCACTCAATTTCCAGTATTAGATATTTTCTTAATTGGTAGCTTCCATTATTTCTAGTGCGAAGATGATTTCTCAGAAGTAACAATTTATGTTCTTCCACTTGCAAACAAATGACAGTATTAGCAAATCAATATAACAATCTAACAATAAGTTATTATGGAATCCTTGAAATGTATCTCATTTTACAGATGAGGAAACTGAAGTTCAGACAATTGTTTGAAAGACTTAAAGACACTGTGTTGATATAAAATGCAGGCCAGAACAGTGAATTCTTTCCAATCTATGGTAACATCCATCGAATCAGTTTTTGCTCAATATTTGGAATAGCTTCTTGGGTTCCCTTTATTTAAAGAATTTGAAAGTCAGATGAAGAAACAGAAAAAATGAACTGAACATGAAACAATGGAAGATTCTAATACATATGTATTTGTTCCCTATAAAAAGCCCATAAAAATTCCAGTTTTCATTCAGAAAGAAGGAAGGTTTCATGAAGGGAGACTTCAACTATACTTAAAAAAGGATACAAATTAGAAAATGACTTTTGTATATAGAATGATAGAGCCATTTTGTAATTTTATATTTTGACATTTAGTTAAAACTTCTTGTGATCAAATGTATTGATGCAATATGGCAACATTATTAACATGGTATCTGAAAGTGTTATTTATTTTACTAGTGTATAATTTATATCTTAGTCTACGTGGTTAACTCCAGAATATAGAAATAACTATCCATCTGTACCATTATTAAAATTTCAAGAGATTTTCTACTTCAAATTTGAAAGATATTTATAAGAAAAGAAAGGTCACTTTAACCCATGAGTTGAGCCCTTATTAGTACAAGCATTCAGGTTATCAAATGACAATTTTTCTCAACTGATGTTCACAAAATAAAGTATGTAAAATAAAGTATGCAAATACATTTTGCCCTGGCTGTGCAAGCTTCCATGATAGTATATGTAGAAAGGTTGAAGGAATTCAGTCCACTTTGGAGTAACTTTATAAACTTAAGTAAGTTCAAACCATTCCTCAACAGGAAAATTTCAGACTGTAGTAAAAAAAACAAGAAGTTTAAGAGAAAACACTCAAATTAAAAACCTACGTAAAAAAAAAACAAAACTGGATAGCAGTTAGATATTATTTATGAATTACAAAAAGAAATATATATTTGTAAACTGGTCAGTTCCTCTGGCATGATAACCCTTTGTTAAATTAAATTCAGCTGAGATGTCTGATTAAATTACGTTACGATTCGGGCTTTGACCCAACCATGTCATTAGAGTGCAACTCAACTTTGAGTCTCAGCCCACTTGGTCTGATGAAATAGACTCACACATAGAAGTATATAGATACACAGGAGAAGAACACAGAGGGATAGAGACAGGTCATTAGACACCGCAGAGGCCCTGAGAAGAGAGATGAGCCTAATAGTTTACAGCTGACCTTGTGAAAAGACCAGAGCAGCAGAGCCTGGAAAGAAATGAGCCTGGGAAAGAGAGATGAGTCTTATGCCAGCCTACAGCTGAGATTAGGAGAAGCTGGGCCTGCAGAGCCTTAAGAGGGAAAAGGAAGGCTGAACCCTCGCAGATATTGGCACCTATCTTGAGTCAACACATGGCAATAGACTTTGGAGGAGAAAGTACTGCTTATGGCACCTTGTGTTGGACTCTTTAGGGCCTTGTGACTGTAAGGTTCTACTCCAAATAAATAGTTTTTATAAAAACCAACAGAGTTCTGGTACTTTGCATCAGCTGACTAATAAAATCTGCAAAGACAATATTTTGCCCAATTCTCTAGTGGGAGCACATGAATATGTGTGTATTAGTCAGCGAAAGGGTTCTTGATGCAAGTTGCCAGAACTCTTGGATTTTATAAAGGGTATTTATTTGGGGTAAAAGCTTACAGTTACAAGGCCCTAAAGAGTCCAACTCAAGGCTGCTTTCTTACCAAAGTCAGTTGCCATCTGTTGAAGCAAGATGGTGAACGATCTCTACCTGGTCTCCCAGGCCTTCTCAGCTGCTCCGCTGCTCTGTTCTCTTTGGCTGCAAACTATCAAGCAAATGGCTCATTTCTCTTCCCAGAACTTTAGCTGATTGTGCCTTCTCTTTTCAGTCACATGGCAGGACTGAAATGACCAAGTTCTCTCCTCTTTCATGTGTCTTCTTGAGTGAGTGTATTTTTATATCCGCTCACCAATGAGGTGGGGACTCAACCCTGAGTCACAACCTACTGATGTGGTCAAATCAAAGCCCCAATCGTGACAGGGAATTAAATTAAGACATGTCAGCTGAATCTAATGCATTCAAAGGGTATTACACCCAGAGGAATAGATTAGTTTATGAGCAAAAAATTTTGGGGGGATTCATAAATAATCTCAAACTGGCGCAATGTGTGTGTACAGAAAAGAATATTCCAAAGATTTTAGAAGCTATATCATCATCTTGATTTTTATCATTGCCCTAGATCTTTAGCCATGAATAAGAATCTTGTTTTGTTTCATGGGCAATAGTCCATTCTCTCCTTCTTATAACATAATTTTTGTTAGCACTGATTGTATACATAGACTCTGAAGTATCTGTGATGATTAGAACATTTGACGTCAAGAAAGCACTGTGTTTCCAGGCTTGAGTCTTTCTTTTTCTCTAATATTAAGGAAACTGAGCAGGAAGTCCAAGATGGCCAACTTTTCCTAGAGCAAGATGGAGACTATCCAACTATACTTATCCAGTTATTGGCAAATGCTCCATCAATGTGAGTCTATGTGATTTTCATGTCTTTTGCATTTACAGAATACAAAAAAATATTTATACTAGGAAGAACTTTTTAATGAGAAGAAAATATATTTAATAAATGTTCATCAAATGCCATTTTTATTTATTTTTTTCCATTTTCAATGAATAACATAAGCAAGCATTGATCTGGTAGAATTAAAAAGCTTTCTGAAACCTATGGTCAGTGAAAAACCAAATACTTCCCTGGGGCACATCTTTATGAAAACAATTAACATGATTTTTTTTTTACCCTAGAATTAGATTTTGCCATTTAATAAAAAATAATTCATGCAGATTCAAGCAACCAAAATATAATTGTGTTTACATAGCTATTACTCTTAAAAGTGGTTTAAGACTTGGAAAAACAATATCTTGAGTCAGGGAATTTTTATTCTCCATGGAACATTTTAGGAACAGTAACTTTGAAAGCTGAGTTAAAATAATTTTAGTTCATGAAGTACACTCTGATCATTAACTTGGAACTCTTATCATGAAAAAGTCCAATATTCAAGGCAGTATTGTGGGAGAAATGAAATGAAAAGGAAATAATAGACTTTAGTTGAAGTGCACTATCAGTTAGCATTTGGAACCCGCTGTAAACAGTCCTCATTCTGAGCATTTTCTCCCCCCTACCCCCAGCCCATGGGACTATTGCATTAGAAGTTGAAGTATGCATGCAAGTTTTATAAAATGATTTCCTCTAGTGCCAAATTATTTTCCTGACTGTGATTCAGACTGTGGGGTCAAATGCTAATTCTTTCTAGACACTGAAGAGCACAAAGGACATCTACTTTTAGGAAGCTCCAGTGAGACCTATTTGAAATATCATATAAACCATATCCCACATATGTTTTTCAAAAAATAAGAATAAGTCCAATTTTTTTTCTTTGTCATAGCAAAGAGCCCTGGAAAATATATTACTAACATTATCAAATCTAATCAAGTTTCAAACACTTCAAATTCACCTACTACATTTATTCATTTACCTAAATCATAGTTTATATGATAATAGAAATCTATAGTTTTCATATGTTAGCTTTTGTGCCTTTCTTTATTAATATCTGTTTGATTCCAAATCTGTAGGAACACAACCAGAAATCCTCAGGCTATCTGAGAAGAGCTAACCTGCTTTAAATTGTGCTGTTCTATAACTAACTCAGTTTCAAGGTAATAAAAATCTGGGAGTACATCTATGTTAATCTTATTTATTTATATTTATGCAACTTTAAAGCATGTTTCCTTTATTTTCTCATTAGAGTTATCATTGAGGTCATCATTGTCTTAATTTTTTTTTTTTAATTTGCAACTGTCCATTTTCTTCAGAATTTGAACATTTATATAATGTTGTGTATACTATAGTTGCTTACTGTCATTTAATTTCATCTCTGTCACTGGCATTGAATAATTGATTCATATTTCTTTACATTTGTTTCCACATTTGTAATGGTATGATTAGAAAATGTTCTTTTTCCCTAATAAGACATAAGTATAGTAAATTTTGATATCCTGGAAAGGACTGGTGATCAAAAATATAATGTAAATCAAATCTGTATTTATTCATATTATTATATCATAAGAAATGTTAGTGAAGATGTGAGTTATAAGGTGGTAAACTAAAGTGAAAATATCAAATTGAGATATTTTATTTTCTCAACAGAATTAAGAGGCTACAGCTAAGGATTCAGAGTCAAGGCTTTATACATTATGTTCTCAAGAATGAGAGTATTTATTCCAGAAATTGCCTATGAATGGGTTCTATAGGCTACCCATAGAATTGTAAAATTACATAAGCATATTAACATGTATTAAATTATGTATGTAAACAAAATGACTGAGGAAACCTAACAGTTGGTGGTTGAAGGACTATCTGTAGTCCAAACAATATTCTTTCATGTGTTTGTTTTGGCTTGATTTACTCTTCTTTTAAATAATTTTTAATTTTTTAAAAAAGATACTTAGATTAAATAAAAGTTACATAAAAAATAGGGGGCTACCACATGCCCCACTCTCAACTGCTCCCATATTTTCCCACATTAACATTGTTCATTAGTGTGGTACATTTGTTACATTTGATGAGCACATTTTAGAGCCTTGCCACTAAGCATGGGTTATAGTTTATATTGTAGTTTACACTCTCTCCCGCACAATTTTGTAAATTATGAAAAGATATATAATGGCTTGTAACTGTCATTGCAATGTCATTCAGGCCAATTCCCAAGGCCCAAAAAAGTCCCCATATTGCAATTGTTTTTCCCTCTCCCTCTCCTCAGAACCTCCAGTGGCCACTGCCTCCACATCAATGATAAAAGTTCTTCCATTGCTGAAATCACAAAATGTCTATACTGGAATACCATCATTCATTCCCCATTCCTGAGGATTATGGGATGGTGATGTCCATTACACCTCTAATTGAGAGAGGGCTTAGATCCCATGGGGCAGATGGATGGGACTATCTAGCTGGCAGTTGCAGACTCTCTCTATTACTTGGGATGGTCATTGTCCATCATCATCTCCTTGTTAGTTGTCCTGGGTGAGTACAATGACCTGGAGAGTAGGTGCTGCAATTCTGTTGAGATTCAGTGCCTCACTGGTACATAGACAGCACAAACATTTAAATCTCTTGGACATACACCTATTAACTCTAGCAGTAACTATATGTTCAAATAGAAGGGACAGAAGAGACCTGTGTAGGGAAACCACAACTGAATCCAATTCTGTTACACTAGGGAGCCTAAATTCCCAAATAGTGCCTACTGGCAAGACACCAGACTCCTGAGCTATCTTCCCTGCCTATAGTGTCTGGATGTCTCTGCTACTTGAGGCAATATTTACTTTGGCAGTCAATGAGATCCTGCTAAGAAATTTGTAAGCATAACCTCTGGAATGACCTCCCTACTCACCTTAAAGGCTGTTAGCCATATAAACATATTTGTCTTTACCCTTCCCCCTTTTGGTCAAGGTGTTTTTCTAGTTTCCTTGCTAGTTGGTGCTTCGTAGTATTCCCTCAATGCCAGGGTGGCTCATCCCCTGGAGTCATGTCCCACCCTGGGGAGAAAATAATGCATTTATATGGTGAGAGAGGCCACATTTGAGCAACAAGGAGGTTCTTAGGACATAACTCTTAGGCACCCTATAATACTAGGCTAAGTTTCAATTTCAAAAGTAAAGGTTCGTAAGTGCATTCTTCAATATCAAGGGTCCATCAAGGGTCCTTCCTTCTTCACTAGTCACTGCCCCTGTACCCAGGGGATCCTTGCTGTCCCAGTACAGAATGTGGCAGAGTCCCACAAGATGGGAATTTGATATTCTTTCAGTTATTATCTGAATCTCCACCCACCATGACAAGACCCCATGAACACTTGAACCATTTATATGCCTTATAGGTATGCCCACGTGAACCTGCTCCTATGCATCCCCCATCAACCAATGATCCTCCCTTGCCACAGTTGTAACAATTCTGTGATTCTAACGGTCTTCAAAAATGAAGCTAAGAAAATAAACAAATACAATTAATAAGAAAATGAAATAATAATGAAAGTTTTAAAAATAACAAATAAAATACAAAAATTAAAAATATATATTTTAGAATAATAAAAAATAACTAAAAACATAAAATTAAAAAAATGACATTATGTGTTTCATCACTATAAGATCTGTTATTTTGCATATACAGTGACATTTCTTCTGTTTATTCCCACATGCCCTCAAATCCTGGTGTTCACCTGGTCCCTCCTCCTGCATGACCCCCAGTTGCATGGACAGTCCAACATACTCCCCACCCCACTCTCCTCATAAACCGGCACCACCCAACCTAATAGTATCACTGCACCACTTTCATGCCCATCCACTGCACAACTTCACATTTCCACATTACCATACATTTTGCCCATATGGGCATCGGCTCACATCCTTCTTCTCCCTTTCTATCTGTTGTAAACCTATTTTCCAGACTCTAGCTCAATGAGTCTACTCAATTTCCTCAATTCATATCAGTGAGATCATATACTATTTGTCCTTCAGTGCCTGACTTGCTTCAGTCAACATAAGGCCTTCAAGATTAATCCATGTTATCCTGTGTGTCAATATTACATTCCTTCTTACAGCTGAGTAATATTCCATTGTATGTATATACCAAAATTTATTTATCTATTCATCTGTTGATGGACATTTGGGTTGTTTCCAACTTTTGGCCATAGTGAATAATGACACTATGAACACTGGTGTGCATATATCTGCTTGTGTCCCAGCTGTCAATTCTTCTGGGTATTTACCCAACAATGGGATTGCTGGATCATATGGCAGTTCTATAGTTAGCTTCCTGAGGAACTGCCAAACTGTCTTCCACAATGGCTGAACCATTCTACATTCCCACCAGCAGTGGACAAGTGTTCCCATTCCTCCCATCCTCTCAAACATTTGTAGGGCTCTGTTTTTTGTTTTTTTTTTAATAGCCACCAGTCTAATAGGTGTAAGAGATCTCATTTTTTAAATTTGCATTTCCCTAATAGCTAGGGATGTTGAGCATCTTTTTATGTGCTTTTTAGCCATTTGTATTTCTTCTTTGGAGAAGTGTCTACTCAAATCACTTGCCCACTGGCAAGACACCAAACTCCTGAGCCATCTGCTCTGTCTCTGAATCATCAATTCTGTTCAATTGGTCTATATGTCTGTTTTTATGCCAGTACACAGCATTTTTAAAATAGGTTGTTTATCTTTTTATTTTTGAGGTGTAGGATTTCTTCATATATGCTGGATATTAAGTCCCTATCAGATACATGGTGTAATGGTTTGACAGTTTTATCTAATTATGAATTCCAAAAATATAAATTGAATCATGCTTGTAAACTGATCTGTTCATCTGGGAATGATTGGTTTATGATTAGGGTATTAACTGGGCATTGAGCCCCGCCCCTCAGTGGGTGTGGTCTCAAGTGTGAAAAGCAAGGCAGCAGATTTGAGAAGCAGATTTTTGAGAAGCAGTTCTGATGTTGGAGAGGAGCGCTCCAGGAGAAGACAAGTGAGCCATTCACCTGATAGTCTACAGCAGGCCTTGTGGAGAGATGCAAAGTATAGAGAGCATCATGGTCTACAGCTGAACTTGTGGAGGAAACTGGAGAGAAACACAGCCCTGGCAGGAGAGGAACCCAAAGGCCTGAGACCTGGCAGACGTCGGCAGCTGTCTTGCTCCAATACGTGGACTTTGGTGAGGGAAGAAACTAATGCTTTGTGGCCTGGTAACTGTAAGCTTCTACCCCAAATAAATACCCTTTAGAAAAACCAACCAATTATTGATACA
>PVKH010010138.1:0-18422 GCA_004027955.1 Chaetophractus vellerosus | reverse complement strand
TGTACCGGCGCCCTATCCACTGGGCTACAGCCGGCCCCACTCCTGGTAATTTTGTCATCTTCATTTTATGTTTCAAAATCTAATGTGGTAGGTGTACACAATGACAACTCAACATCTGTTGTCAAGTAAATAGAATTGCTGATTTCAGGGTTGGCAAGGAATCACAGAAAGTCTTGAAGTTCAAACTCATAGCCTGGTGTATGTAATTAGCTGTCCTTCCTTTTCTTCAAGATATCTCAGCATTGATAATCTATCAGCTTCAGAGCTGCTTGCAGTAAATAACCGGCATAAGGTTATTTAGTATTGATGCTGTGATGATTAATATAAAAGCTTTTAGTACTGTAGCTAAGAGAAATTATATATCTCTTTGATTTAATTGATTCCAGGTTCTCAGAGGAGCCAAATATCTGGTATTTATGAGTAAAGAGTCTGGGCATTTCAGGATTTGTAGGAATCAAATTTAGAAATCAATCATTTAGGACAAGTGCTTAATTTAACCAGCCACAGTTAATTGACATATAAATAAATAATATTGAATAACCAGTGATGAAAACAAATATCATGTGTTTAGGAGAACAAAGGACAAAACAATCCCTTTTCTAATAATTTTCTTACCATATGCTTTCAATGACTTTAAATATATTTTATTATAAAAATAAAGCAAAATACAAAAAATCAGAGAAAATAACATGGAACAGTCATTTATCTACTACTCGGTTTTATCAAGGTTATTTTTGTTCCATATTTGCTTCAGCTATTTAAGTAGTAAAACATTACCAACACAGATGACACCCCCTGGATAAGCCCACTCCTGTCCCACATTCCTCTCTTCTCTGCTGAGGTCAATTTTATCCAAAAGTTGGTGTTTATTATCTGCATGCATGTTTTTGTGTAATTAATAAATATGTGTTTCCATACATTATATTTAACATTTTGCATGACATAAAACTTTATATTAATTTTATCATACTGTAGATATATTTCCCAAAGTTGCCTATTTTTTATTTGCTCAGGACTGTATTTCATGATATTTATTAAACTGATATAGAGAGACAGACAGAGGTTGAACTGTGGTATACACACACACACATATACATATCTTCTGTTTTTGGATATTTAAGTGGTTTCCAGTTTTTTTCCTACTAATAATATGCTTTAGAGTGTCTCATACATTTCCATTTTTGCTCATGTGCAAGAGTTTCTCTAAGCTATACTTAGGAATAGACTATTGGTTGGATAGTATGCCTACTTCATCTTTATTAGTTATTGGCAAATTGTAAAAATTTGTACCCAAACCACCATCAGTTTATTTCACTCAACATGACGTTGTTCAAGGTTCATCCATGTTGTCACATGCATCAGGACTTCATCCCTTTTTACAGCTGAATAGTATTCCATTGTATGTATATATCACATTTGTTTATCCATTCATCGGTTGATGGACACATGGGTTGCTTCCATCTTTTAGATTCATGACTTTCATTAAATATGGGAAATTTTTGCTGCTCTGAACATGGGGTGAGTGAAATAAGCCAGACATAAAAGGATAAATAGTGTATGACCTCACTGATAGGAAATAATTAGAATACACAAATTCATTGTATTAGAAACTAGAATATAATTTACCAGGGGCTGTGGTGGGGATAGGGAATGGGGAATTAATGGTTAAATTGTATAGAGTTTCTATTTGGATTGATGGAAAACTTTTGTTAATGGATGGTAGTTAAAGAGAAATTTTAACTTGTATGCATATTACTAGGATAAAAATTAAAGGCAAAAACCAAGAATATATAGCACTGTAAAACACAAACAGTGAACGCTCTTGTAAATGGTTGATTATAGCTAATAGTACAATTATAAATATATACGTTTTTCCCTGAATTGTAACAAGTGTACCACACTGATCCAAGATGTTAATAGTAGGGTGGTATATGCTAACTCTGTATTTTATGCATGATTTTTCTGTAAACCTACAACTTCTCTAATAAAAAATACAGTAGCACTGGTATTTATAGTTACCCATGTCATTATTTTACTATAGGTCTTTATTTCTTTGTGTGATTTCAGTATCCTTTCTTTTTAACCTGCAGAGCTCCCTTCAGCTTTTTTTGTAGGGCCAGTCTAGTGTTGACAAAGTCCCTCAGCTTTTGTTTATTTGAGAATGTCTTAATCCCTCCCTCGGTTTTCAAGACAGTTTTGCCAGATGCAGAATTCTTGGTTAACCATTTTTTGCTTTCAGCTCTTTAAATGTGTCTTCCTATTATCTTCTTGCCTCCTTTATTAACCTATGAGTAATTGACACTTAATCTTATAAAGGATCCCTTGTATGTGACACATTGTTTCTCTCTGGCAGCTTTCAGAATCCTCTGTTTGTCTTTGCCATTCAACAGTGTGATTATATCATGATGTGGTGTGGGTCTATTTGGGAATGTCCTGTTTGAAGTTCGTTGAGCATCTTGGATGTATAGATTCATGACTTTCATTAAATATGGGAAGTTTTTAGCTTTTATTTCTTTGAATATTATCTCTCCTTTCTTCCTTTTCCTTTGGGAATCCTACAATGTGCATATTAGTATGCTGATGACCCACAGGTTCCTCAGGCCCTGTTCAATTTCTTCATTCTTTTTTCTTTCTGCTCCTTAGACTGGATGATTTCACTTGTCTTATCGTCAAGTTTACTGATTCTTTCTTCTGCCAGCTTTGATTTGCTATTGAACCCTCTAGAGAATTTTTAATTTTGTTTACTTAAACTTTGGTTCCTTTTCATTATTTCCATCCTCTATTGATATTCTCTTTGTGTTCATCTATCATTTATCTGATTTCCTTTACTTCTTTGTTCATGTTTTCCTTTAGCTCTCTGACCATATTTAGTTTCATTTTTAAAAAGTCTTTGACTGGAATGATCATTGATCCTCCTCATTGATAGTCCCTAATGTTTTAATCTTCTCCTCTTCCTCAACCCTCACTTCTGGTTTCTTTGTATGTTTTATAATCTTTGGTTGAGACATGGACATTTTGATATTGTATCATGTTATTTCTGGATTTTGGTCTCTAAGCTTGTAACCAGCTAGTATTATGGCAAAGCTTTTCTTGAATTACAGGAGCACAAAAGAAAAGAAGAAGGAGAAAGTCCCAGTCTTTGTAGGTTGACCTGTATGAGTGCTCTCCTTCAGAGCTTATCCATTCAGTGAGTTTGGGGAATAACTCCAGGCCAAAGGGTAGGTCCTCCCTGATCCTCCTTGCAAATATCTCTTGTCTTGGGCCTGAATGTTGGGCACTAGGGATCCCCCCATTGACATGGTTCTGAATGTCCCCTCTTCCCTAGGAAACCATTTCCTCATGGTCCAGGGCACTGCACTGTATGTCCTACAGCCAGCAATCCCTTGTCACAAGGGAGCAAAAAGACTGACGAACAATGAGATGTTTTGAACTTCAGGAAGACTAATAAGTCTAAAGGGTTGAAATGTATAAATTATGTTTAAATCCATGAGTTCATAATTATATTGGGGACAGACACCTAATAATGTATCATCTTGGGAGGAAGCAGGAAACCTCCTCATAATTTCAAAACCTGGCAAATAAGGGAGAGAAATCAAACATTTTTTCTACCTTTCCTATGTAACTGGACTTAAGAATAATCAATAGTTAATAAGGCAAAGTTTCTCTCTCTATAGGTATACTCAATGCAGAAGAGTGATAGAATTTGAATATCACAATGGATTAATGAGTCTAGGTGGTGATTACCAAGGGTTGTTAGTATCACAAAAAAGACCACCAAACAGTAGTTTTCTGTCAATGGACGTATGCAGGACTACCTATGAAGTAGTCTAATTAAAATTTTTGATCCTGAATCTAAATAAGCCTCTATATCTAACTACAATTTAAAAGAAAGAGACATGTTTAAATGATACCATTGGAAAGCAATCAGCAAAATCAAAATTGTGGGAAATGCTACTACAAAAAACAACAGAACTTCTTCAACAAAAAATTACAAGAGGGAAAAAATTTAGGGGAAGCTTCTTTTGGATCCCAATTCAAACACATGATTTAAAAACTATAAGGTAAAGAGGGGGGCCGACTCGATAGCCCAGTGGATAGGGCATCGGCATACCACATGGGAGGCCCCAGGTTCAGTTCCCGGGGACCTCTCCTAGCGGGCAGACCGCCTTGAGAATGGCAAGCCGCCATGGGCGTGCCGGAGCTGCCGTGGGCAGGGCAAAAAAACTGCCACGGACAGGCAAAAGCCGCCACGGGCAGGGCAGGTCGCCTGCGAATCAAGCGCAGCCAGCCACCCGCGAACTGAAAAGCCGGCCGTGATGGAAGCAGAAGCCGCCCACAAGCGGGGAAAGCCGCGCCTGTGCAGTGACCAAGTCTCGGCGCATCGCCGCAGCGGGGGGGAAGGGGAGATATGTAATAAAATAAATAAATCTTTAAAAAAAAAAACTATAAGGTAAAGAAAATGAAAATGAACTGTATATTTAGTGATATTAAGGAATTATTAATTTTTAGGCATGGTAACATATTTGGCTTAGGTTAAAAAAATCCCTAGCTTTTAGAGATGCATGCTGAAATATTGAAAGGTTAAATAATATATTGTCTGGAGTTTATAATAATAAGAAATGGTGGTGGTATAGATAAAACAAATTAGGTCATGAGTAGATACTTACTGAAGCTGGGTAATGTGTCCATGGAATTCATCATACTATTTTTCCTGGTTTTATGTTTGGGACTTTAAAAAAAAAACAAAAAACATTTTTTTAAAAGAAAAAGATCTATCAGATATTTCTTGAGGGAGCTGTGGTGAATTTATGGCATGACAACAGTTTAACACTCCATATGCCAGTACTTCCCATGTTCTCCACCCCCAAATTATGGCATAAAATAAACAAGTCGGAGGTGAGAGCCTATTTGTTCTGCGTGTTCAGCCAAGTCACAAATATGTTTTCAAGTATTTTGCAACGAGGAAACGCAAGATGTGTTTTTTAAAGTGTTTTCCCCCTCAAAACCACGTGAATTTTGGTTGTCACTTTTGTTTGTTTCCACTGAACTGATCAAAATGTGGGCAGGTAAAATTTATTTGCTAAACACATTTCTTGGCTTTATTCTTAAAAATTTGTTGAATCCTTCACCCACTCTCTCTTATGATTTAAAAGTGAAATTGGAAACTTTGGCCATGAATATTCTTTGGCTTTGGATTCCATAATAAAACTATAAAAATAAGAGGGCTGTAAGTCCAACCAATTTTATTCTCTTGGGTTCGAAGCCAAACAACGACTTTTGAAATATCAGAAAATGTTTGTGCTCTTTTCCATATAATTAATATAAAGATTTGGTTGAATCATCAGTATCTGTTAGTTTATGTGGCTGTCAATTGTGTAACACATTTTAAAGAATCAAAGTAATGCCTATAGATGGTTAAAATTCCAGTGGTACAGAAGAATTTTTCATCAATGTATCACACTCCTGTGTTATCCATCCCTTCTATTATTTCTTCTCCTACGGGGCAAATCCTGGTTTTAGTTATCTTTTCAGACATGTATCCAAGGTGATGATTGAATTTGTTGTATTATGCTACATACTTTTTCATATGGCTTTTTGATGTTTTCTATTCATTATTGTAATAGATGCATATTTAACTCCCTTATACTACCCCAGTTTACTTTCCCTTTGGTCCCATGTTAGTCATTCAATATTTCTCCACTGGATAACACTACAATTTCAAATCACAGACTTTAATTTCTCTTTCTTCTTCTATCAACTATAGGCAGTGTCTCTTGAGTCCTTGTTTTGTTTTATGATGTCTATTAATACATTTAGCCTTCTTTCCACCTGATATTCTCCCTGCTATGGTTGTGATTTACCCAGTTCTAACTTTACTTTTATGTAATCAGGTTGTTTTTCTTTTAACTTTTTATTGTGGCAACGTATATACAAATCAAAATTTTCCATTGTCACCACTTTAAAGTGTACAATTCAGTGGCATTAATTACAGTCATAATATTGTGCTACCATCACCAATATCCATTACTCGAACTTCTTCACCTCAAACAGAAACTCTGTGCCTATTAAACAACAACCCCCTGTTCTCCTACTCCCATCCCCTGGTAACCTGTACTCCACTTTCTGTCTCCACGAATTTGCTTATTCTAGATGTTTCATGTTAGCGAGATCATACAAAATTATCTTCTTGTTTCTGCCTTATTTCACTCAGTATGTCTTCAGGGTTCATCCCTATTGTAATATGCATCAGAACTTCCTTCCTTTTATGACTGAATAATAATCCACTGTGTGTATATACCACATTTTATCTATGTGGTGGACATACCATCTATTGATGGACTTTTGGGTTGCTTCTACCTTTTCTCTATTGTAAATAATGCTGCTATAAACATTTGTATAAAAATATCTGTTTGAGCCTCTGATTTCAATACTTTTGAATATATACCTAGAAGTGGGATTGCTGAGTCATATGGTAATTCTGTGCTCAACTTTTTGAGGAACTGCCAAACTGATTTCCACAGTAGCTATATCATTTTACATTCCCACCAACAATGTACAAGGGTTGAAACTTCCCTCATCCTTGCCAACACTTATTTTCAGTTGTTGTTGTTTTTAATAATAGCAATCCTAGTGGGTGTGAATTGGTGTATAAAAAGTTTTAAATATGGTTTTTATTTAGCATAATGCATTAAAATTTCACCCATGTCATTGTATGTATTGGTAATTTGTTGCTTTTCATTGACAAGTAGTAGTCCATTGTATGGTTATATCACAATTTAGATTTAATTTTAATTTTAGAATGAATTCACAAGTTGATGGACAATTTTTTATGACGATGCACAGAGCTTTTTTGTGTGTAAACGTTTTCATTCTCTGGGTAAATAATGACATTTAAAAATTAGCATGGCTATTATTAATTCCTTACATCTTTTTCTTATTCTCTGAGCATCAGTTTTTTCATAGCATTCTGTCCTACATTTATGGTAGAATATTTTTTCATATGCCTCTCAGGATACCAATGAAAGATTTAACATTTTCTATTCTCTTGAACTTTTTGTTTCCTTTGGGGTAATTATTTTCTCTTCATTTTTCTAGATGTTTCATTTTGCAGTTCCTTAAAAATAAGGCAATACAAAGCTAATTTTGTACTCCTTATATTGACCAAGAAGTTTGTTGATTGGTATGAAGGAAAGAGGTCAGAGGGTATATGGAAAATTTTAGGTATACAGATTTCTAATTAACCTTCCTATTTTCAGCCCCATTTTCAACTCCCCCCCCCCCAATTTCTCTTACTGGAGTGACAGTTTTATATGCCTTTATCCTATAACCTTTCCCCCCATGTAAAACATATTGAAAAATAGACAGGCATTGTAATGGGGGAATGAATATGGACTTTATCTGAAAAAGCTGGATGATATGAGATAATTTGGACTTGTGGCAACCTTGGTCTTTGATTACTTCTTCAAAAGCCTAGACTTGAAATTCACCTAAGCCTGTAGGTAGAACACATACAGTATTTACCCAGTCGTTTTGCCATCTCGTGGCCATTCGGGCCTTAGTAATGATTGGCCTCCAGACCTGAGCACTGGTGTGCCTTCCATATGGGACAGGGGAGGATGTCTCTACCCAGCTGGCCCTAAAATTGACCACTCAGAGGCACTGGGTCATGTGTGCGCAGATGCATCCCTGCCTTACAGAATTTACTCTTCTTTTGCTTTAGCAGGGTAGAAAGAAGGGTGGAGTCTTCTTATTTTATGGGGATTGAGTCTTTCCTTAACTATATATGCCTTTGAAATTGTCTCTAGTTATGGCTTATTCTGATATGCATGTTTTAGTATTACTCCATCTACTTTCTGTCTACTAGACATTTATTGAAATATCCACTATTGATCTCTTTCTCATTTTCTTCATTGTTCTCTGTTCATACTAGGGGTTCTTGTTTTTTTTGTTTTTGTTTTTGTTTTTGTTTTGAAGTACTAGAGGATGGGAATTGAACCCAGGACCTCGTATGTGGGAAGCCAGCGCTCAACTACTGAGCCACATCAGCTTTGAAAAAGGCAATAGAGAAAGGAGATACAGAGAGAGGAAATACTTGTTGAAGAGAAGAGATGATTGGTGAGGGAATGTCCTAAGGGAATGTGAGGGAAAGGGATAAAGTCTAAAGTACAGGAGGGGAGGGATTGACTGTATGAAGGAAAAGTATTTCTTCCACAGCTTGTGAACTTGGAAGAAAAAATTGTGAATTTTAATTCCATCTACTGAACTTAAGTTAGCCTACACTGTAAACAGAGTTTAGAAAAGCTTGTTGCTAAGTAAACTACTGTATTTTAACTTTATTGAATTCTGTAAAGTCTTACCTGTGCTATCTTTGTTAAGTGTGGGGCAAGCTCAAAAATTGCATCATTTCTTTAATGGAAACCATGTAATTTTGGGAGATGAAATTAGTAGAAAAATGTATGACTGCTTGTTTAGTGATACCAGTGTAGTCACAAGATTAAAAAAATAACACAATTGACTGAACCAGTAGTGTTAATTAGAAGTTACCCCAATTTTAGCACCGGGAAGTACAGAGTGGATGATAAGATTAATTGTAATGTTAGATCACTTTGTTTAAACAACACTGACAACCTGAGATGATGGAACCAGTGTAAAATTATAATTTCAGGATCAATAAAATTTTGGTAATGTCAAACCAGAAAAAATTAATTAAAACTATGCTATGAAGTCAGTGAATTCTGTCTGCTTATTATACTCTGTAGTGAAGTTAATTATTCAAAAGTAGCATCCTGAATGGAAAATGATAAACTAGCCTCTGTCTTTGGGAGAATGAGATTCAAACCAGGGGATCTTGATGTAAATTTCTTTCTGGTCCATATTCATTTGAGTGGCCAGCACACTGACCTGAGTATACTCTTAACAGCCTTAAAGATCTGGAGTCTGATTTTCTGAGATATTGAAGAGATTGTTTTCATGACATGGTAGTTTGAAATTCTATTCTGAATCCCCAAAAGAGAAAGATTATGTTTCTGAATTAATCCTTTCCTGTGGGTGTGAGACCTATTCAATTGGACTATGTCAGTGAGGTGTGACTCAGGGTGAGTCTCCACCCTCTTGAAGGAGCTGTTGTAAATGGAGACACACACAGGAAAAGAGAGATCTGTCATATTTGATCTGGTCATGTGAGAGAGAGGACTACAGGAAAATAGAGAAGCCCAGGGGAAGACAGAAGTCTCTGCAGAGATTAGTGGCCATTTTGATTTGCCACGTGGCTGGACAACAGGATCAACAGTAGCTGTGTTTGGTGAGAAAGTTCCTCTTATGGTGCCTTGATTTGGACTTTTCATGGCCTTGGAACTGTAAGCCTTTACCCCAAATAAATCCCCTTTATAAAAGCCAGCCCATTTCTGGTACTTTGAATCAGCAGCGCTTTGGCATACTGAAACAGAAATCAGTACCCGGAAAGTGGGGTGCTGTTGCTATGCAAATTCCAAAAATGTTGAAATGGTTTTATAAATGGGTTAGGGGTACATTTTGGAAGAATTGTGAGATGCTTGATAGAAAAGGCCTAGATTGCTCTGAAGAGACTGTTGGTAAAAATATGGACACTAAAGAGAGTTCTGATATGGCCTTAGAAATGATGGCTGAAGGAAGGTGATCCTTGATTTAAAGTGCTAGAGAACTTGGCAAAATTGACTCCTGATGATAGATAGAAGGCAGAATTTGGACACGACGAGCTTGGGCGTTTAGTTGAGATTTCCAAAGAAAATGTGGAAAATACAACCTGGCAGCTTATAGCAAAATGTGAGAGGAAAGAGATGAGATGATAACTAAACTGCTGGGCACAAAGAAACCAGAGATTGATGATTTGGGGAATTCCAAGCTTCTGGAAAACAAACCCACAAAGGATAGTGTTCCATGTGAGGACTTAACTAAACTTGAAACTTATAAGTCAGCATTGGAAATGCCGTTATCTGGGAAGGACTTGTGGCAAGTCTTACTGTCTGATAGCTTGGACCCCTGTTTCCTGTATGCTAAACCAACAAGCGTTTTGTGGGATCTTTATGAATGAAACCACTGTAATCCTGGACTGAAAGGGACAGAGAGGGGAGAGATTGAAGGCAAATAGCTTCCAGAGGAAAACTATGGAAGCTGAGGTCTAGACTTGGGACATCTTCTCAAGCCAGGAGTGCAGAAAGGGTAAGTTTGCCATGGCATTTGAAGAGGGTGGATCTTCCAGCCTGTTGTTTGGGAAGATTTTGGACACCCCAGGCTACATAGAGGGTGGTGCCTGTTCCCTGGTGGTTGGGGAGAGTTAGGTCACCACCCCACTCTTCTGAGGAGGTTGGGCCTGTATGCCAGAGATTAGGGAGAACGTTTCCACCACTCCACTGTCCTAAGGCATTTGGGACTGTCCCCCAGAGATTGGGAAAAGTGTGACCATCACCCGAATATTCTTGGAAGATGAGGTCTAGAGCTCAGTTCCACCCAGATGAGGGTGGAACCAAAAAGATGGCCACCAGGCAAGCCCTTGAAAAGAATGGGCCCCCATGAGGGTCCAAGGAGAAGAAGACTTCATTCTAAGGATGATTCTCAGTCTTTGAAATATAATGAAGTATGCCCTGCAGGCTTTTGGAATTATCTGAGACCCGTAACACCAGGTTTCCTTCCGATTTCTCTTTATGGTAATGCAAATGTTTATCCTATGTCTGTCCCTCCTATATATTTCGGAAGCAGGTAACTTGGTTTGTAAGTTTCACAGGTCTATATCCAGAGGGGCCTTTTGCCCCAAGACAAACTGCATGCCTATAACTGATTTTGATTTGATTTTGTACTTAGTATTGTTACTGGAGTGATTTGAAGTCTTTGAAATATTGTGATGTAATGAATGTATTTTACATATGGAAAGAACATGTCTTTTTGGGATTCAGAGGGTAGAGTATGGCAGTTTGAAATTCTTTTATGAATCCCAAAAAGAGAAATATTATGTTTCTGAACTAATCCATTCCTGCGGGTGTGAGACTCATTCAGTTGGACTATATCAGTGAGGGGTGACTCAGGTTGAGTCTCCACCCTCTTGTTGGATCTGATATAAATGGATACACACAGGAAAAGAGAGATCTACTATATTTGGTCTGGCCATGTGAGGGAGAACACTGCAGGAAAACAGAGAAGCCCAGGGGAAGGCAGAGATCTCGGCAGAGATCGGTGCCCATCTTGATTTGCCATGTGGCTAGACAACAGGATCAACAGTAAGTAGTTGACTTTGGTGAGAAAGCAACTCTTATGAAGCCTAGATATGGACTTTTCACAACCTTAGAACTGTATGCTTTTATCCTAAATAAACCACTTTTATAAAAGCCAACCCATTCCTGGTATTTTGCATCGATAAGCCTTTTATAAACTAAAACACATAGGTTAATTTCTTACAATTATTTCTTTGCTTTTAGGAGCATATCTAAAATTAGGAATATAGATAATTAGGACAAATAAAAATTTATCTGAGCAAATAGTATTTACAAGATGTTTATGACCCCAATCTCTGAAGCTTTTAATTTTCAAAATGGAAATAGTAGGGATGGAAATGTCAAAGACTATATCTTGTAAGTCACTTAAGATTCTGAATAATGCTTCTTTCAACTTGATGCACAATTCAATAATAATACCCATGTGAATCACCAAGGGTTTAAGGCATATTAATTCTCAGTTGGCAGGCAGTGGAAAAAAGTTTTCAACATGAAATTCAAGCCAGATCAAAATACAGCCCTTTGCTTGTAACTATTTTTATGTAATATCTTGATGTGATGAATTCTAACCACTTTCTTTCAGGATGAACTGGCTCAGAGAAAGCCCTCCTATGTCATAACTTTCAGACTAAAGTCAGTTCTGAAAAATATCAGGAATGTTCTCATTGTCATTTTTATAATTAAAGAGAGAAATGAGGTAAAAATAGTATTGGAAAATATGATATTATCTGACTTTTTCTAAGCCAATAATGGGGTGGGATTTTTTGTTTGTTTAGTAAAATTGAGGCATAGTATGGTATGTCTTGGTGGTGGTTTGATAATGTTTTTCAGATCTTATATACCCTCACTTATTTTCTATTTTTTCTATAAATTAGTGAGGAGAGTTAAAATTTTCAAATCAATTGTGGATTTGTCAATTTTCTTTTTCTATAAGTTTTTGCCTTATGTATTTACAAGTCTTGTTCTTGGGTACAGACACATTTAAAATTGTTGGGTCTTCTTGAATTGTCCCATTCATCATTAAAATATCTCTCTTCATCCTGATAATATTCCTTGTTCTAAAGTCTGTTTGGTCTGATATTAATATAGTCATTGAGGTTTTCTTTGATTATTATTTACATGATAAATTTACTTTTCATCCCTTTTCTTATGATCTTTATTGTTATATTCTAAATGGGTTTCTCATAGGCAGAATGTAATTGGGCTTTGACTTTTTTTTTTATCCAATTGGAAATCTGTCTTTTAATTGAGATGTGTGACCATTTATATTTAATGTAATTATTAACATGATTGGTTTTAAATTTACTATCTTGCTTTTTACTTTCTATCAATCTCATCTGTTTTGTTTCCTTTTTCCTTCTTTTCCTTTATTTTTTATTCTATTTTGTCTCTACTATCAGTTTATTAGTTATTTCTATTTTTAGGGATTCCTCCATGATTTATAAAATATGTCTTTATAAAATACCACTTCAGAATATACGATACTTACAATTACATATTTCCAATTCCTCCCCATCCGCTCTTTCTGTTATTGTGGTCATTTTATTTCCACGTATACTGTTAACTCTGTAATGCATTGCTCTATTTTTGCTTTTGATAACTATCTTTAAAAATCATTATAAGTAAGAAAATGCCTCAAATTTACCCCATTTTTACCACTTATGGCCTCTTTATTTATATCTGTAGGTCCAGTTTTCCACCTGGTACCAAATTCCTTCTGTCTGAAGAACTACTTCATTTAATGTTTCATTGTGCATGCCATCTGGAAATGAAATCTCTCACATTTTGTCTCAAAAACCCTTTATTTTACCTTTAATTTAGAAGGGTTCATGGATACTTTTAATGACTATAGATTTCTGTGTGTACACACACTTAAGAATATGTGTGCATGTGTGCACACTTGGTTCTTGGACATTCTTGGTTCTGTGTGTTTTGTTTTATTAAGAATTTGGAAAATTCTTGGCCATGATCATTTCAAATATTTCTTTTGCCTGCTGTCTTTCTCCTACTTCTACCTCTGGGATTCCAATTACATACATGCTGGCTCTTGGTACCCTGATTTCATTTCTCTCAAAACTTTGCTTTAGTTTGGATAATTTCTATTGATCTTTCTCCAAATTCATCAATTTTTCCTTAGCTGTATCCAGTCTGTTGATTGTCCTGTCAAATGAATTCTTCCTCTATTTATAATTATTGTGTCTAGTATTTCCATGTCACTCTAGAATTCCTCATATGTTTATGCACTTTGTCCACTTTTCCCACTATATCCTTTAATGTATTAACCACAATTTAAAGTCCCTTTAAATTTCCTGTCTAATAGTTATAGCCTGTGATAATGAATAATCTACTTCCTGGAACTTAATATCAAAGGAAAACCTTCCATTGTTAGCTAGGTGTGTACAGGGGTCTGTACTTCAGAATACCAGTGAACTGATTTGGAATCTATAGCATATGCTAGAGAAGGGCTAGGGGCCCTGTGGCAGTTTGAGATTCTTTTATGAATCCCCAAAAGAAAAAGATTGCATTTGTAAACTAATCTATTCCTCTGGTGCAATACCATTTAATTGCATTAAATTCAGTCAAAGGGCCTTTGATTAGATCACCTGTTAAGATTGCTTTTGATTCGACTATGTGAGAGGGCATGACTCAGGTCTGAGTCTGAAATAAAGGGACCCTCACAAAGACAGACACAGGAAGACAGAGCTTTGTCATTTTGATCCTGCCATGTGACAAAAAAGGCCCAAACAACTGAGGCCCTGGAGAGAGATGAGCCATTTATTTGCCTGATAGCATACAGCTGAGATTGGAAAAGATCAGAAACCTGAGACTGATATAGGAGGCCCAGAAAGAAACAAGCCCTATGCCAGGAGAGAAAGGGTTACAGGACCACTTGCGCTTGAAGCCTCAAAAGGTGGGCCCACAGAGCTCAAGAGGAAAGAGTGAGTCCGGAAGGCAAGGCAGAGACCAGCCAGAGATCGGCGGCCATCTTGCTTCAACACGTAGGAACTGACTTTGGTGAGAAAGCGCCTTTTTAAAAAAAATATTTTTATTTTTTAAAAGATACTTAGATTATATAAATGTTACACAAAAAACATAGGGATTCCCATATGCCCCACTTCCCACCCCTCCCATAACCTCCTCCCACATAAACATCCTTCATTAGTGTGGCACATTCATTGCAATTGATAAACGCGTCCTGGGGCTCTGCCATTAAGCATGGACCATAGTTCACATTGTAGCCTACACTCTCTCCACACAGTTCTGCATGGTATGTGATGATATAAAATGGCCTATATCTGTCATTGCATTGTCACTCAGGACAATTCCCACGTCCTGAAAAAGCCCCCGTATTACAACTGTTTTTCCCTCTCCCTGCCCCCAGAGCCTCCAGTGGCCACTGGCTCCACATCAGTGTTGTCATTTCTTCCATTGGTAGAATCACAATATGTCTATAGTAGAATTCCAGTAAGTCCACTCTAGTCCATAGCTCCTCCCCCAATACTGAGGTTCTGGTATAGTGATGTCCACTCCACCTCCAATTGCAAGGGGGCTTGTATCCCATGGGGAAGATGGATGGGATTATCCTGCCTGCAGCTGCAGACTCTCTCCATTCCCTGGGACAGCTGTTGTCCATCATCATCTCCTTGCCAGTTGCTCCTGGGTGAGTCCAATGAGGTGTAGAGTAGGTGTTGCAGCTCCACTGAAGTTCTGGGCCCACCTGGCACATGGACAGCCCAAAGACTCTAGTCTCTGGACCTACACCTACAAACTCCAGGACCAAGTATAGGTTTAAATAGAAGGGACAGATGAACCATGTGCAGGGAAGCCATAATTGAGTCCAACTCTGTCACTCTCAGGAGCACGAACTCAAAAGTAGAGCCCACTGGGAAGGCACCAAACTCTGGAGCCATACCCCCTGACCATGGGTCTTGAGTATCTCCAGAGCCCTTAGGAGCCCCACTATTTGGGGTAGTATCCACTTTGGAAGTCTATGAAATCCTTCTGAGATGTGTGTAAGTGTTACCTCAGGAATGAACTCCCGACTCACTTTGAAGTTTCTTAGGCATATACACTCATTTTTTTTACTCCCCCCCCCCCTTTTATTTGAGATCTTTTCCTAGTTGTATTGCTAGTTGGTACTTGGTAGCAATCTCTTGGTGCCAGGGAGGCTCATTCCTGGAAGTCATGTCCCACACTGGGGGGAAGGTAATACATTCATATGCTGAGTTTGGCTCAGAGAGGGGCCACATTTGAGCAACAAGGAGGCTCGCAGGAGGTAACACTTAGGCACGCCATAACAATAGGAGAAAGCACCTTTTATGGTGCCTTGCATTGGCCTTTAATGGCCTTGGAACTGTAAGCTTTTATCCCCAAATAAACCCCCCTTATGGAAGATTTCTGGTACTTTGAATCGGCACCCCTTTGGCAAACTAATACAGGTCCCCTTCTCAGCCCCTAGCTAAAAACTGTGATACTACCAGCTACAATATGAAAAGATCTAAAAACAAAGACAGGAGGCTAATTCAGCTTATGGTCTGGCAGCAAAAGTGGAAAATGAAGGCAAACAGTGAACCATTGTGTGGTGCATGAATTTTTTTTTTTTAATTAGAGAAGTGAGCTTACAAAGCAATCATGTATAATGTGCAGGATTCCCCTACATCATCCCTCCACTAACACCTTACATCGTTGTGGAAACTTTATTACAGATTATGAAAGAACACGATCAGACTATTACTACTAACTATGGTCCATAGCGTACACTTGGTATATTTTTCCCATACACCCCATATTATTTACATGATGTATTAATATTGTACATTTGTTATAGTTTGAGAACACTCTCGTGTTTGTGCTGTTAACCACAGTCCATCTTCCACCACATGGTTTACTGTGTTATATAGTCCCATGCCTTGTATATTCTGTACAAAGTATACACTCACTGGCTCTTACTTTCATTACAGAGTTGTACAGTCATTGCCCTAGCAAACCTTTGAACATTTTACTTAGTGCAAAAGAAAAAAACCCCATATCCCCTAATATTGACCCTTAGTGTTGATATAGTACCTTCTTTAGTGTATGACATTTTAAGTCGAGTGAACACTTTCCATAGCAAAAGTGGGCAAATCAGTATCCTAGAATCCCTAGGGCAGGAAACAGAGATGTGCTTGAAGGGAAAACCTGGAGAGGTTCCTCTTCTTAGATGCCTACACTTAAGATAACTCATTCTGTTTATAAATATTTTGTTCATGCTATAATAACTTCTCAAGTATCTGGATAAATCTTACCCTATTCACACTGAGACTAAGTTGAATTTTAAATTTTTACAACTAAAACAAAAAGAAAAAGAAAAGAGGAGAAGGAGGAGAAAAACACTTCTTTAGAAGGCATTTATGTAAGCTAGCGATATAGATGTGAAACAAAAAAACAAAATGATAAGAAATGAGAAATGAAAGATACATGTATAGGTAAACAACAACTCTTGAAAGTTTTCATACAGACCACTGCATTCAAATGAAGGAATATATTCAGAATTTGTCCTTGTAGTATAAATAATACTATCCACCAAGATTAAGTTTGGCCAGGTTCCTGGCCCTTTCATATGCAAAGAGTTTAGTCTCTATAGGTTATAAATATAATAACAAGAAGTGCTCACTGTTAAAAAGCCATGCTTTGGGCAGTTTAGTAAAAGACACATGCCATTATGGATGGGCTGCATTCCTGGGTAAGAAAGAACAGCACTGAGATAGAGGGAGCCAGGAGCTTAAGTGGAATCTTAACAGTAAATCACTGTGAATGCAAAGCACTGTATGAGAGGGAGAAGGGTATTTTTGGACCCGAGTTTAAGGATCTCCTGTTACATACCACATGTATGTACATGGTGATTTAATTTTATCTTAAAGGAACAATATACATATAAAACTAGCCATTAAGTATAAAACGGTGAAGTAATTTGCAAATTTTCCTACGGCATAATAAATTAAGCATGGAGAACACTAGAAATGCAATTTGCAGTCATTTATAATGCAGTGTTTTATGTTAATAATTCAAAATCACGTGCTATTTGGAGACACTTCTAATTAATGTATTTTTGAAACTGTCAACTGTGACTGTTTTTGTTCCATTTAGCTAAACATTTCAACAGAATTTGCTTGTTGTTATTTAGTGTTTGCTTGATGGCACCAGCAATATCAAATGTAGGATAATGGGAGTTGGTTGTGCAGCTTTTCCCCCCCACAATGTTAACATTTTCTGATCCCAGCTCCTAACAACTCAAGCCAATAACTGCCTCCTCAAACCTAAGTGCTTGAGATACTTTGTTTAGAAGTTTTAAATGAAGGAGAGACTAGTATCTGGATCAATAATTAACTGAAGAGGAAAGTTCATACCTTGCTAAAGAATCTTTTAAATATTAAATATATTTCACATCTCAAACCCAAGGACATTGACATTTCTGTAGAGTTTAAAATCATGTCTGTTAGGAGCCATTTCATTGGGTTCTCATTTTTATTTGGATGTTTTTGAACATGAGGAGACTAAATATTCATAAGTTGGCTTGTTGAAGTTTTATGATAATTGGAATTCATCCAAGCAAAGTTTAATCCTCCTGAGAGAATTTCTGTGAAATTAAAGAACGAAGCAATCGTAAAACTATGGGTACTTAAAGGAGGGATTCAAAATGACTGTAGTTATACCCTGTACATTAATAATATTAAAACAGTACTGGATTTCCTTCTAGCTCTACCTACTCAGTCAAATAGTAATTTCTTGTTCTTTGAGATTCTGTTGCATTCTCTAAGATCCAAGTAGAAGTGTACATGAGCTTTTTTTTGTCAAGAGAGGAAGCATTTTCCATCCTTCTCTTGGATTACTGATATGGCCTGCACTAGCCAGAATAATTTTTTGAGTACTCACATTTTACACTACTGTCTCTCACTTGACAACGGTGGAGGCAGTCTCTGAACAAAACAAAATTTAATCCCCATGTTTTGGTCAGCCAAAGGCGTGCCTTTTGAAATATACCAAAGATTGGTCGGTCTTTATAAAGGGTATTTATTTGGGGTAGAAGCTTACAGTTACCAGGCCACAAAGCATAAATTTCTTCCCATACCAGAGTCCATGCCCTGGAGCAAGATGGCTGCCGACGTCTCCAGGGTTCAGGCTTCTGGATTCCTTTGTTCC
>PVKH010010137.1:0-18418 GCA_004027955.1 Chaetophractus vellerosus | reverse complement strand
GCATCAAGAAGCATTAAAAATAAGCATTATTGGGGCCGGCTGAATAGCCCAGTTGGTAGGGCGCCGGTTTACCACATGGGAGGCCCCAGGTTCAGTCCCCAGGCCTCCTCGAATGGGCAGACCGCCTTGAGAAGGCAAGCCAATGCAGGTGGGGCATGCCGCCACGGGCAAAGGCAAGCCCCTGCGGGCAAAAAGGCAAGCCCCCGCGAGCAAGGGCGAGCCCGCCGTGCCGGTGAGCTGACTCGGCAGGTCGCCCCAGCAGGGGGAGACAAGCAGACACAGAGGAACACAGAGAAAAATGAACACAGCCTGAACAAGCAAAGGGGGGGGGGGATGTATAATAAATAAAAAATTAAAAGAAAATCTAAAAAAATAATAATAATAAAAATAAACATTATTATATGAAACAAATGATCCCTACCCCCTATCGCTTAAATAAGTCTCTTAACAAATACTGAAAATATTAAACCTACTAAAAATGTCTCTGACCGCCTTGAGAATGGCAAGCCGCCATGGGCGGGCCGGAGCCGCCGTGGGCAGGGCAAAAAGCTGCCACGGACAGGCAAAAGCCACCACGGGCAGGGCAGGTCGCCTGCAAATCGAGCACAGCCAGCCATCCGCGAACTGAAAAGCCGGCCGTGATGGAAGCAGAAGCCGCCCACAAGCGGGGAAAGCCGCGCCTGCGCAGTGACCAAGTCTCGGCGCGTCGCCGCAACGGGGGGGAAGGGGAGATATGTAAGAAAAAAAATAATAAAAATAATAAAAATTAAAAAAATGTCTCTGAGTCACATGTTTTAATGCCTGCTTGGATAAACAACTTATGTATTTCTACTTCACTTTCAATTTTTATTTATATTTTATTCTATTAACAAAGAGGTTTAGTTGGAGGAATAAAATTAACAAATATTTTCTACCTGATGCCAAAGATGGATAATACAGGATCGAGAGGACTTTTCAGCTCCGCCTGAGAGTTCATCAGGGCAAGAAACACAGGATAATCTACTTGTAATGCTCAACAAAATATAAGGTAAGATATGGTTCTAGACATTATCGTAATGACTACACACAAGCAGATGAGCACACCAGAGATTTAAGCTCACAAGGTTCACAAGCCACTGCAGGTCTAATTCTACTTCCAAAATTATCCACAGGTAGGCACAAAACTGAGTCGAATGAATTGGAGCCTCCAATCCAATCCACTTATATATTCCAACCTCATCACATAGCCCTGTTTCAATGTGTTAAGTGTACCAAATCTGCCTTATAAAACTCACAGCAGAAAATAAACTTGTACATATAACCTCACATTTAAGAGTATGCTAGACCAAATCTCACAAGGCCAACCCATTTCCTTCAATATTGGAATCAGTAGTCAAGTAAAATATAAATAACTATGACTTCTGATAACTATAGTGATATTTAATTATCTAAATTTTCAAAATCAATTTAATTTTACATTAGTGAATATATTCATTTCATATAATTGTGAATTTGGTTTGCATGCAATTATATGAATATAATCCAGCCCACTGTTTGCTCTGACTTTTAACAACCATGTAAATGATCAAAATATTCATAGCCTACAATGAGAAAATTGATTAAGGGAAAATAAGAAAACAAGAGATTATGTCCCAGCATGACAACAGGGAATGAATGTTTTTATGTCTTTTAAATTTGTTGTGTCATTAATTATGCTGTAGTAAAAATTTCATAATTAAAGTAACTATACCATATGCTGTTATATGTGTCCATTTTGTTTTAAAATAAGATACGTGTGTTCTTTCATATGCCTTATTCTCATACATCCTGCGGCAAACTCATATCAGCAATTCTTCAATTTGATGCTATAAAATGTTAAAATACTTGGAACCCTAGGTCTGGACATGTTCAATTGCTATTATTTTTTTATGTTTGTTGAGTACTCAATACTCAAGAATATCTGTGCATGAGTTTTGGCATCTAGCATAAGAAAAGAGTTTTAGTGGCCTCACAAGTACTCAAGAGATTAAAAGGAAACCAAGTCCACAACAGGTACCTTTATTTTCAAGATCTATCTTTTGTAAAGAGTATATAACTGAATTTATTTTAAAAACCAACCTAAATATCAGACTTTTAACTGGCAAGGTTATCCATTTATATTTATTGCGGTTGTTAAAATAAAAGGATTTATTCCTGTTATTTTCTGTTTTCCGTTTACCATGCTTTTCCTTTGCCTTCCCCCTGTACCACCACCCTCAAAAAAAAAATTAAAAAAGAAAGAAACAACTTAAAATTTCACCATGCCCCACACATCTATGGTCAATTGATTTTTGACAAGGGTGCCACGTCCATTCAATGCGGAAAGAGCAGGCCCTTTAACAAAGGATGCTAGGAAAACTGGCTATCCACATGCAAAAGAATGAAAGTACACCCCTACCTTATACCATATACAAAAATTAACTCAAAATGGATCAAAGACCTAAATGTAAAAACTAAAACTACAAAATTCTTAGAAGAAAACCTACGGGAATATCTTCAGGGACTTGTATTAGGTAATGGATTCTTAGGCTTTACTCCAAAAGTACAACAACATCAAAACAAATAGATAAATTGTATTTCATCAAAATTAAAAACTTTTGAGCATCAAAGGAGATTATCAAAAGAGTGAAAAGACAACCTACAGAATGGGAAAAATATTTGGAAACCATATATCCGATAAGAGTTTAATATCCAGAATATATTAAAAATTCCTACAATTCAACAACAACAAAAAACTACCCAATTAAAAAATGGGCAAAGGACTTCAATAGACATTTTTCCAAAGAATATATACAAATGGCCAATAAGCACATTTAAAAATGCTCAGCATTGTTAGTCATTAGGGAACTGCAAATCAAAATCACAATGAGATACCACTTCACACCCATAAGAATGGTCATTATTAAAAAGAAAAAAACAGAAAATAAGCGTTTGGGAGGATGCAGAGAAAAAGGAACCCTCATACATTGTAGGTAGTAATGTAAAACAGTGCAGCTGCTGTGGAAAACAATTTGGTGGTCCCTTAAAAAGTTAAGTATAGAATTAATATATGTAGCAGTTTGATATTGTTTATGAATTCCAAAAATAAATATTGGATTTTTTGTAAACTGGTTTGTTCCCCTGGGCACATTAGATTATATTGGATTCAGAGGTTTCACTTTTACTTGATTAAATAATGATTAAGGCTGTAGGGAAGCGGATGTGGCTCAAGCAATTGGACTCCTGTCTACTATATGGGAGGTCCTGAGTTCCATTCCCGGGGCCTGCTGGTGAAGGCAAGCTGACTCGCCCGAAGAGCTGGCGCAACAACAAGAGACAAAGAGGAGAGACCCAGTAAGCCAGGGAACTGAGGTGGCTTAAGCAATTGAATGCCTCTCTCCCACATCAGAGGTCCCAGGATTGGTTCCCAGTGCCTCCTAAAGAGAAGACGAGAAGAAAAGACACAGAGAGCACACAGCGAATGGACAGCGAAAGCAAACAACAGGGTGGGGGGGAGGGGTGGATAAGTAAATAAATAAACATTTTTAAAAATTATTAAGGCTGTGATTGGGCCACATCAGTAGGACATTGGGGCGTGGACTCACAGAGAAGCTACACCACAGAAAAGGGAGGTAGGAATTTTTGGATGCTGGAACCCCTGGAAGTAAAGACACAGGAGAAGAACACAGAGGAATAGAGACAGCTCCATAGATATGGCAGAGGCCCCAGGAAGAAAGAGAGCCTGATAGTCTACAACTGACCTTGTAGAGCAAAGACAGTAACTGAGCCAGGAGAGGAATGAGCCCTGGGAGACAGACAAGACTCACCTCTAGCCTACAGATGATATTGGAAGAAGCTGGGACCACGGAGCCTTAAAAGGAAGAGGGAGGCTGAACCCTTGCAGACTTCGGCAGCCATCTTGCTCCAACACGTGGCCAATGACTTACAATGAGAAAGTACCTCTTAGGGTACCTTGAGTTGGACAATTTATGGCCTGGTAACTGTAAGCTTCTACCTCAAATAAATGCCCTTCCTAAAAACCAGTCGATTTCTGGTACTTTGCATCAGCACCGCTTGGCTGACTAATACACCATATGACCCAGCAATCCCACTTCTAGTTATACACAAAAAGAATTTATTATTTTAAAATGGTACTTTTTAAAGACAAATACTCCCCCTTACTAGAGATAGTTGCCTAAACAAGATGATTGCATACATATATTATGTCCTATAATTGAAATCATGACATTTCTCATTCCTTTTTTGAAATCCTTCTAGAAACCAACATAACATTCTTTATTTAAAATTTAAATAAAACAGCACAAAATCCTTAGGCTCTACAAAGTCATTACTGGACAATTTTCTCATGGAAATAAAAGCATGAATGCAGATCGATAAATGTATAAGAACAAACAATTTTAAAAATGACTGTTCAACAATGTTTATTGTAGCAGCATTTGGCTAAGCATAAAATGGGATATTGATAAATACTTTAATAATTTAAAAAAAAGAATTTAAAGCAGGGACTCAAAGATACTTGTACACCAATGTTAATAGCAGCATTATTCACAGTAGCCAAAAAGTGAAAGCAACCCAAGTATCTACCAACAGATGAATGGAAAAACAAAATGTTACGTACATATGATGGAATATTATTCAGCTGTAAAAGGAATGAAATTTTCATGCATGCTAAACATAGACAAACCTTGAAAACATCAGGTTGAGTAAAATAATCTAAATATAAAATAACAAATATTGTATTATTTCATTTATGTGAAATAACTAGAATATGCCAATTCAAAGAGACAGGAAGTAGACTATAGGTTACCAGAGACTAGGCATTGGGGAACTAGGAATTACTGCATAACGGGTACAGACCTTCTGTTTGGAATGATGGAAAAGTTTTGGTAATGGATGGTGGTGATGGTAGCACAACATTGTCGATATAATTAATACCATTGAATTGTATACTTGAAAGTGGTTAAATTGGGAAAATAAAAATAAAAAATACAAAAAAATACCATGTTTACTTAAAAAGGGAAAATCCTAGATGAATTCAAGAGCACTTGAACTCTGTTCTTCTGTATTACTGTAGTAGAATATTGTAGTTCCACCCTCTTTTTCACTCTCTACCGTATTACTCTTTCCCCCTTTATAAATATCTTTTCATGTTAACCCCCATACTTTCCAGTGTATTGGCACACCATTGCTTCTTCTATCCCACTCTTTTACTTCTGGGTTTCAATTTCCTTCTCCTCAAAGCCCATCCTTTCGTGATTATTTTATCAGTGTTCTGTGAGAGATACATGCTCTCTGTCTTCACCTTTACTCCTGAATAATAGATGAGCTGGGTATACAATTGTAGGTTGATAGTTATTTCCCTCAGCAGTTTGCAGATATTTTGTCCTCTGACACCTGTTATTACTGATAAGAAGACTACAGTTAGTTGAATGATTGCTCCCTTGTAGGTAATCTATCTTTTCCCTCTGGTTGTCTTTAAGGTTTTCACTTTATCTTTGATGTTCTACAGTTTATTTATGATGTTACTAACTGTTAATTTCTTTTTTATTTGTCCTGCTTTAGGATTCAATTTAATTTCTCCAATCTGAGGATTCATGTACTTCATTCATACTAAAATTGACCATATATAGTTTCCCCCCATTCACTCCATTCTTTCCATCCAGAAAATCTATTAAATTTTGGACCCTCTCATTCTATCATCCATTAATTTTAATGTCTCCTTGATATTTTCCAATTTTTTATCCTTCTGGACAACAATTGGTGTTATTTCTCCAGATCTTCAGCTCTTCCCCATCTAGAGGTATATCTAATATGCTGTTGATTTTTTTTTACTTTATGACAATATTTCTGGAATGCCTGATTTTAATCAAAATATCTGTTCTCTTACTCAAAGTGTCCCTCTTTCATGAAGTCCATTTAAACCTACTTATTTAAAACTTTATAACCTCAAGTTCATTTCATTTTCCTATTTGTAGAATTAGATGATTCTCCCAAATAGTGGATTACTTCCCTGCATGATTTGTAATTTTTTTTTTTGTGATCACATCTTCAGCTGAGGTGATTGTTCTATGGGAGTCCTATGCACCATGAGTTATGGAAAGAACTCCAAGTTCTTATTTGGTTCGGGAAAGTAGCCTAGACTACATCTTGAGTGCCCACATCAGTGTTAAGAATTCAGCCTCTTATCTTTGGATATTGTATATAGGTCTGCTATCTTGCTTACTACTCAGGATATAATTCCCTCTGTTTATAAATCCCTGGCACCTAGATATTTCCCTTTCTTTCTTTTGAACTCAGCTATGAATTGTTTACAAAAATTGTTTTATTTATTTTATCTGGCCTATCAATGTATGTCTCATGCAGGGCCAGAAAGTACCCTCATTAACTTGTATAAGGTGGTCAGATTCTACACAATTGAGGCTGAAAAAGATATAGAAGTTCTGCAGGAGAAGAATGAACAAGAAAAGAGAATTCTGACGTCATTCTAATTCTAGTTTCCTCCTGAGAACTAGCTGCATTTCTGCACTGGATTTCCATAACACGCCCCTGTATCCTTAAAACAAATTATTGCTTTCCACCTATTGGATCAAATTGTCTGCTTTGTCTTGCAACCAGTAGAGTCCTAAGACCTAAGTCTTAGGGACACAACTAGAGCCCTGGGGCAGACAGCAGGGGAAAGAGTCAGCATTTGTCCAGTACTAACAATGTGCCAAAGAGTAGCTAGCACTGGAAAACCAAATATGAAAAAGACAGTTCAAGTCCTTGAGTATCTCAGAAAGGCAGAGAAAAAGACATGTGAACATATAAGAGCAATACAAAATGACTCTCCACCTCAAAGAAACTTTTCTAAATGTTCTGCCACTTCCACTATCAGCCAGATTGGGCTAGGTGCCTTCTCCACTGCACTCTGTAGTTATCACTAGCACTGCTGTGTCAGACCCAGTATTATAGGCATTTACTTGTCCATCTCCTTCAAAAGCTGTGAGCTCCTTGAGAACAGAATGGTATTTTCATCATAGTATTCCTAGTAACTTGCAAAGTGCCTAACAAATAGTGGTTGGTCAATAAATATTTGTTCAATGTATGTCAGCATGAAAAAAATATAGGTACCTGTATAGAGATATGGCAGAAGAAGGAATGAGTTATCACTTCTGTCCAGAAAGCACTGGGAAAGCCTCTCAGAAGACATAATTGTAGGATAAGGTTTTGGAGTCAGAAAGCTCTGGGTTCCAGGGCTGGATTTGGCATTTATTAGCTGTGTGAGCTTTTCTTTGATAAGGGGCTGTTGTGAACATTAGATATGGGAGAGAAGAACCCAAGAGGACACATACACACACACACCAGCTGGAGATCTAACTTCCAGGGTAAAGGAAATAGAAATGGAATCGGAGATGAGAGATGAAGCCTTTCTTCTGTATGGCATCCCTCTACCGTCTGTCACTGGGATGGTGGGACTGGGAATGCAGCTTTATCCATTCAAGGACTTGTACCTGGGACAGAAGCAGGAGGCATGCAGCTGGTCTCTCAGGGGTAATGGCTGAAAGAACAGGAGAGTCCTTCGAGTCATGGGGGTCCACCCTAGAAGAATGAGTAGGAGCCAACTGATTAACAAGTAAAATTATTTTGGTGATACACATGGAGTTCAATCCATGGCCAGTTTTAGGTGAAAGGGGCATCTTCTGGATTTCAGTAGCAGGAGTCTCAATAAGTGACTGATAAGCCTCTGGGTGAGAGTAGAGTACTCGAGATGGTCCAGCTTAGAGCTGCAACAAGGATGTGAGGACAAGAGAGAGAGAGAGACTGGAAAGCTCTAGATCATTAATCCTCAATGGGGACAATATCACCCCAAGGAGGTAAAAATTGGTTAAATTAGGGCTCTGAAAAACAATTAGATATTATGATGATTTGTGGGCCTCCAAAGGGCCACAGTACATAAACTGATACATATCTGTGGTATTAAAATCCCATGATGGGAGGAGGGGAAGTAGTTAATTAGGAAAACTAAATGTCTATGTTCCTTAGGAAGGCAGTGTATTTTTTTTTTAAGGTACTAGGAACCAAACCCGGGACCTCGCATGTGGGAAGCCAGAGCTCAACCACTGAGCCACATCAGCTTCCCTGAGTTGTTCTTGTTGTTGTTGTTTGTTTTGCTGTTGTTTGTTTTTGTTTTCAGACGGTACCGGGAACTGAACCCAGGACCTCCCATGTGGGAGGCAGGAGCTCAACCACTTGAGCCACATCTGCTCCCCAGCAATGTATTTTTTTAAATATTATTTTTTTAAGATTTATTTTTTTAATTTATTATACATCTCCCTCCCCCCCTTTTTTTTTTGCTTGTTCTTGCTGTGTTCACTTTTCTCTGCGTTCCTCTGTTTCTGCTTGTCTCCCGCTGCTGGGGCGACCTGCCGGGTCAGCTCACCGGCGTGGTGGCCAGCCTGCTCATGGGGGCTCACCCTTGCTTGTGGGGGCTTGCCTTTTTGCCCGTCTGCGGGGGCTTGCCTTTTGCCTGCGGCAGCGTGCCCCGCCTGTGGCGGCATGCCCTGCCCGCGTTGGCTTGCCTTCTCAAGGCGGTCTGCCTGTTTGAGGAGGCCCGGGGACCGAACCTGGGGCCTCCCATGTGGTAAACCGGTGCCCTACCAACTGGGCTATACAGCCGGCCCCTTTAATATTATTTTTTTTTAAGGATACTTCAATTTACATAAATGTTATACAGAAATTTTAGGAGTACCCATATGCCCCGCCTCCCACACCTCCCACAACCTCCCACATATACATCCTTCATCAGTGTGACACATCACCTTTTAAAAAGACTGAGAAACACTGGAATAGCTATGCCAGGCTTGATACTGACTGAGCCCACATGTTGCGTTTATGTCATCTCTACACATGTAGCTTACCACATTCAGCACTCATGAGGTTCTGCCTCCTTATTCCTATACCTGTAATTCCAGTATGCTACCACCAGGGTGCCTTATTGCCAACCATGAGCCATGAGGCTTGAACAGCCAGGCTTCCCATAGGTACGATCAATAGGATGCAAGATTAGCATGCTTTTTCATTCTTTATGTATAGTCAATTTTTCAAAAATGAGAAAGAGCTCTTCACTAAAACGGATGACCATCACCAGCATTCGTAAACATTGACGTTTAAAGAAGAGGAAAGCACATCCAAATCTAAAATGGTATCTCTGACCAATTCCAGACTATTATTAATTATTATAGAAATTAAATGTAGGGATACATGTAATTGGATCTAATGTATTTTTAAAGGATTTAAATTACATACTGTTAAATGAAAGCACTACTAAATAAAATTGATGTACCAGGTTTATCCTTCCTCTCTCACCTAAAACACTGCTAGACACTTTTAATTAAAGAAGCATGAATCCAAATACTTTCATAGTTAAAAAAAAAAATCTCACTATCTCTAAACCTTCAATGTAACTTATGAGACAGACCCTTCAGTCTTGGGGTGCAGTACATAGCATCTTCCTTCTCCCCCATCCTCCACATCCATTAATGCCTATGACAAATCTATTTTCCTTTCATAATCTCTTTGATAGACTATCAAAAGAAATTTGAGAAAGATTAAAATGTCATCCCACTCACACAAATAATTCAAACAAAAGAAAACTAAAGAAGAAATTCTGGAAGTAGAAGTGAGAAAGAGTGGGCTGTGTAAGGAACAGCTCCCCATTACCTACTAAATTAAGCCCAAACACCTTCCACGGGTACTTGAGGTCATTCCAGTTGTAATTCCAACTTTCCTTTCTGGGGTAATTGTCAACCATTTCCCTGCATGAACTCTGCATTTCAGCCAAACTGAAACTATACCCCATTTATGACACATAAGCTCCTTTTCCTACCTCATATATTTTCTCAAACTCCTTTTAATATGTTCTCTCCTCATTCCACACCCCACAGTCTCATTTCTACCTTCCCAAGCCCAGTCATTTAAGGTCTAGTTTAAATGCTACCTTCTCCATGAAGATTCCCATGGGCTCTGCCACCAGATGAGCTTTCTCTCTCTTTTGAACACAATTAACATTTAATGTGGGCCTTTCCTAAATCACTTTTGATAGTCTCCCTTTTATCCTCGCTTTCATGAGTTTACGCTGGGAATCTCCCCCACTTCTACCCCCATGATGGTGCTTAAGCTCCTCGATGGCAGATATGTGCCTTATTCACTGCACACTCTTAAGACAAGGCATTGCAAGTAACAGGGGTCCAACACTTGCAGAAGCTGCACTGAACCCAGCTCCAGCTATAAGTGAGTTGTGGTTGTCACTCAAATTGGAAGTAGTATTTGCAATTCAATGTGAGCTCTTTGGAAAATAGCTCTTATTAGACAAGGGTTTTTGTGAATCATTAACAGGCAGCAGCAGTTCTGGGGATTTTTAATAATTTTTCTGTTATAAAATTCAAAGGCTAGCTTAACCAAAACAAGGCTATCCCAGACAAGTGCACCTGTTGATAACCACAATGACCACAGCTAAACTTTAAGACTCCTCCCTTAGTTTGAAGGATATGAAAAGCTTTGCCACTCCAAGTGTGGTCCAGATACCATCAGCATGGTTCAACCTGGGAGCAGGTTAGAAATGCAGAATCTCAGGCTGCACTCTCGACCTACTGGATTAGATCTGCATTTTAACAAATATGCCCAACAGACGTTTACAAGCACTGGTTTTAATATTTAAATGGGCATATAGCTATCATAAAAGCCTGCTCAGGACATTTAGTACAATTTAAAGTCAAGAACTTAATTGGATGTGATATCAAAACAAAAATAAAAAAGGAATTAAAACAGCATATGAAATCGTTGTTTCTAACGTTTTGCCTTTAGACTTCCAAAAAGCAGCACAGGGAACCATTAAGGAGGATGGAGCATCAACTATATAGTTGTTTCCGACATTTCTCTTCTCATCAAAGGAATGAAAAACACTAAACATCAACATGACAGGGTTGGAATTGAGGCAGTTTCCCAGGTGGGGCTCATGAAATCCAAATTGTTTGATTCAAGTCTTCAAGGGAAAGAGGAGCTTCTCTCTAACCTCTAAGGAGAGACCTGGAAGACCCCTGAGAAGAATAGAAATATGGTCTCCCTTCTATGCTGACACCCTTAATTATGGCTTTTGAGCTTTTGATGTTCTGACACATAAATAGCTAAAAATTTGCTTTTTCATTTTGTGCACTTGCAAGTTGGAAATGTCATCAAGTTTCATCAAGATTGAAATGGGGTCCAATTTACTAAAAATGCCTCATGCATAAGGAAGTTTTGTGCTCTCTTCCACATGGGAGTCAGCCTGCACAATACATTATGCACCTCGTGCTGGAAGGATCTCGACATGCCACTCAAATACTGAAATGGAGGGAACATTCAAGCTCCAGGGTCTTGTGCACTTTCAGAGGGAGGGGGCCCTTAACCCTCAAATATTCAATTCCCCAATAAAATTGTTCTCTATATATATATATCTATGTATTCACTAGACAGGTACTGATGTATAAACTACACCTACAGCTTCTCCCTGCTCATTATTTCTGAATCACAGACAGTTATTCTGCCGAAGTGTGCTCCCAACACAAAGAAAGGCAGGCTAATGGTGAAAAATAATTGCTACTTTATGTCCCTTTTGCTTTCAGCAACATAAAAAAACAACAACTTTTTCCTTGAACAATGGGAAAGCAAAGTGAAATAGTCCAGGGGAAGAGTATCCCCTTATAATTTCACCTTATCTTTTTAATTGGGATTACATTTCCCTTGATTTCATCAAATGAAAATCTATCTCCCTGAATAAAATTCTATGCATAATAACAAACCTTGCCAAGTGCATGAGTTACTCTCTAGGTACACAAGTGTTTACTTCCTTTTCCAATGTTGACTCTTTTTTCCCTACTGCTCTCTCATATATGCACATATTTACTATTTACTATTAAATACAGTGTGCTTCGAGCGACTAAGAATCTGCATCAGAAAGGGTCTGTGCTGTCCAAAATTCACATTGAAGCCTGTCGATTATCTCCCACTGGGGGGACACAACTGAAAACCAGGAGCCTGGAAATAAGTGAACCTCAAACTTTCCAACCAACCTTCAGAATGAAGATGCGCACCCAAGGCCTTGGCATACTAGACTAAATGGACTGCCACAAAAGCAATATTTCTGTGAAACCTCACTGTGTCCTTAACATCCATGATAGTTTTGCACTGTATTCTTTAATGACTCTGTTTTAAAGAATTTATATATATATATATATATATATATATATATATATTTTTTTTAAGCTCCCTGCTACATGATGTAAATGGCACTCTTTGAAGGTTCAACAGTTTCACCTTCGGGTCACTTTTACTCTCCTCTCTATGTTGAAAATCAAAGGTCTAAGTGATCATAATGGGGGCTTTTTTGTTTTGTTTTGTTCTTGTTTTTGAGGTACTGGGGCCAGGGATTGAACCCTGGACCTCGTATGTGGGAAGCCGGCACTCCACCACTGAGCCACATTGGCTCCCCTGAGTTGGTTGTTTCATTTGTTTGCTTGTTTGTTTTTAGGAGGCACCGGGGACAGAACACAGGAGCTCCTATGTGGGAAGCAGGCATTCAACCACTTAAGTCACATCTGCTCCCTGATCATGATGGTTTTAAACTTGACATTTTGCTCAGTGTTTTTACTTCTTTAAGTATCATCGAAATATTAACAGTGATCTTTAATTGAATGTGAACTGCTTCTCAGGCACTATGCAAATGCTTTATACACATTATCTGGTTTAATAGTTACAACAGCATATGGGCAAAAAGTGTTAACCTCATTTTACAGATGTGGAAACAAAGGCTTAGAGAAGTTAAATTTAACTAGTTGATGGTATTACAGCCAAGAAAGGGTTTTTGCTGAGTAGTACATTATACAGCATATTAATATTTGTTTTTTCACAGCAACCTATAAGGACTTTATCAGACTCCAAGATTTGGAAGAGGAAACCAAGGCTCTCAGTTTAACATCAAGCAATTAGTAAGTAGCAGAACAATCAACCCAAGATCCTCTGATTCTAAAACCACTGGGTTTCTGTTCTTCCATTTCCAGTTCTATATATCTAGAAATCTGTGATAGAAAAAAGCTTAAATGAATCAATAGAACATGAAACGTGGAGTCTTTATTTTCATGCAAATAGCCTCAGGATGAAGGGCAAGACATAAAGATCCAATGACCTTCATTGTAATAGAATTAGAAATTCCATAAGTAACTATCACAATTTAATAACAATAATTTTTTGTAAGAATGGGTGAGGGTTACAGGAAATTTCAGCAACCTCTTAATTTTTAAGACTGTTTTTTCAAGAGTATTTTCCTAGTTCAAGATTAGACACATTTTTAGCTGCCAATAAGAAATGAGATTTAGAATAAGAATTTTCACCAATAATCTTCAGAACTGTCTAAAACAGAAGTGTGCTATCTTATTCAGTGGTAAGTTCTCTGCTCCTAGGGGAATTCAAGTAGAAACTAGATGACAACTTATCAAGGATGTAACAAAAGAGATTCATACTCTTTTTGGGGTGATAGACTTTTGGAAAATCTAATAAAAGCCACAGACATTTCTCCATAAAAAATGTACCGATACACAAAATTCTGCATACATTTGGGTAAGCTACTTTGCTCTGCCATGTCTATAAGGCAGGGAATCATTTGGCTTGGAATGAATCCCATGTATTAAGGTGTAGGTAACAATATGCTCCCCACAACCTGGTTTCCAGATACACAGGTAAACAGAGGTTGCAACCTGGTGTATTTGTTTGGTCAACATTATGGTTTATATCACTCTTTTTTTAATACGTTAAATCATGGTCTTTCAGATAAAATCCAGAGGTCTGGCTCTTGGGGATTGAATCAAGTACCCCATAAAAGACTTGTTCTAGTCTTAATCTGAATCTACATCCCTTTGGGTATCAAAAAGTGTCCTGGAGTATGTTAAGAGGAGTCAGGGTGTAGATTCATTTATGCATAGGATCTTCAAAGATCCTACTAAGGTGTAGCCAATTGCATCAGGGTGGGTCTTAACCTGTATTACTGGGGACCTGATAAGGAGAAGCCAGAAGCCAGAGAGACACAGGAGGAAACCAAAGACACCTCCATGTGACAGAAGACTGCAATCACCAGGATGCTACCCATTCAGAAGAAAGCATGGCCTTGCCAACTTCTTGATTTTAGACTTCTAGCCTCCAAATTGTGAGCCAATAAATTCTTTGTGTTTAAGTCAACTCACTGTGTGACATTTGTCACAGCATCCCTAGCAAACTAAAACACTGGCTTCTGTTGGAAAACAACAAAGGCTCAGGTAAGAGTGGGCCTGCATCCTGACAGGGTACCAATTTGCCGAAGTTCAGTAAAACTCACCCATTAGATGTTACGAGTCAATTTGCCTGAGTCCACGCCACTCACTAGTGCCACACTGAGCATGCTCTACTCACCTATGTTACCTTTTTCACTACGCATTTGAGTTTGCAATCTCTGAAAGAAAAGAATGATTTGCGAGGTGGGGGAGGGAGAGATTTCCAAATTGGACAAAGGGTCTGGTATGCTTTCCTTTAGCCATACTGACCCAACTCAATATATAAGGGGGAAAGTGAGAAGTTGGAGCCAAATTAAATAGCAGAGAAGAGAAACCTGCGCCTTCTGCAATCAAAACCTAAGAAATAACACAACACACCCATTAATTTTTACTATGTATGCCCATTTTCTCCTGCTGGCTACAAAGAAAGACCTAGTAGCAGACATTTAGAAGACCAGGGACAATATGCAGTCTTTCGAACTAGAAGCTGACTCTGCAAACCCATTTGCAGACTTTGAACTTGAAGCTGCTTATTCAGGAACAGGAATGGATTCTCCCTCCTTTGCCACGCTTGTAGAGCATGCACATTTTTCTTGTAGAACAGAGCGCAGTTAATTGGTCAAGGAGGGAAAAGGATCTGGGAAATAGGAGGGGCCTGAAATGAAGATACTCTTCTAGTGATCTTTCCACTCAACTAGGGATTCAAAAAAAAGAAAAAAAGTTATCTAGAATAAGGATTATAGGTGGTCCTCAAATACAACCCACACTTCAGTACAGTATCCACTGACAATTAAAATGCAGCTTTCGGATGCCAGATTCAAATGTTTTTATATAAGCTGATAAACAGATTTCCAGTGGTTACATGATGGCTTTGCTACATTTTAATCTGAATTGTATTTTGTGCTTACCTTATTATTACTAAGAACAGAGGAGAGAAGAAAAAAATGAAACTTCTTATTCTGGTAATTAAAAGTGTAGATGTTATAAACTAAATTCAAATAAGATAAAGATGGAACTCACTAAACATGCTGAAAAAAGGCAAGAATTTCTCGTCAACTGAATGTTTAATGGATTTAAGCTTTGTGCTTAACTCTGAAAGAAATGAACAAATTAAACATATAGGAAATGCTGAAAATATGTAAGGAACAGAAGTCAGTGGATGAGATGTAATTAGGGAATTTATAATTTATTTCTATTCCTCTGGTATTGGAACCTCATCAAACTCCCATAATTTCTAAGTGTTATAAACCCTCATAAATTGTAAGCAGTGTTCAACTTTCCCATTTTCTACTTTTTCTCCATATTTTCAGAAAATCCTTATGTATGAAGTCAGGGGGTATAATGTTAGCTTTGTTATGAATTCATTTTGGAGCTTTCTTGAAGACACATCACCTTTTTTGGTCTGTTTCCTCATCTGTCAAATGACTAATTCTACCATCCCAGGAATACTGGAAGGACAAAATGCAATGATGGATGTAAAAATGCTTGGAAAATGTAAAATACTCTTCAGCTATAAGGTAAGTATTATTAATATACATGAGCATGTTCTGCAGATAAGGTTTACTCACAAATATATAACTCACAAATAAGGAAGTTACCTTTTTTAAAAAATGCTGGAAAAATCAAAGGAGTACTAGACATGTTTATTTTATCTCACTCTATGATCTATATAATTAATGCATCTGGGATGTTCCTCACCCAGCATATATACAAATCTATATGTAAACATCAAGAAAAATTATCAGTGTAAAAATCATATCTCCTATAATGTCCCTAATATTTTCTCAGGTAAAGCAATCAATATGTAATTGAGAAAATAAGTGATTATAAATACTTAAATATTCTTCTACTTTTTTCCTTCCTGTCATTTGTTATTGTAATATTCATAGCTTTAAATATTAGCCCCCATCTTATTTATAACAACATTAGATAGCTATACTCATTTATCTACTTAAGAAAGGCAATTTGAAGGAGGGGGTAGCCACATTAATGGCCATTTGTCATTAATAGCAGTTCTAATTAAATAGCCTCATCTACACATTACTAAACCATCTTGTGCATTTTCCTCGTCTAAGACTAAATATCTTATAAACTATAATAACCCACCAGATCAAAAATTCAGCTACTTATGAAAGTGAGAAAAGAGTGATTTACATGTTACACTTTAAAAGCTTCATCAAAGCTGTAATAATTTTGTTGGATAAACAATGTGATTCTTGAGATTAATAAGAATTTCTAAATATGAACAATATGTACCCTGAGGAGAATATCATCTAACAAGGAACTGATAAATTATGTTGGGCAAATAATCTGCATACTAAAATGTGTGTAATGGAGACAGGAAATTAAATATTGAAATGTGTAAATAATACACAGTTTGGTGTGTTGGATTTTTTCTTTCTTTAATTGGGTTAAATCCCAGCTGCAAAATAATAGATCCCCCAATGCATGTCCTTGTCATTCATATAAGAGAACAGAGTAAACAGACATGTGTCTCAGATCTAGGCTCACACTGGACAGGAAAAGAGAAGTTCTTTGATGATCTCCATTTGGAATGGACACTTGGGAAACATGGGAGGAAATATCTATGGAATTATTTTTCTAGACTTCCAAAAACCACATTTGGGGCAATATTTTTTCCTCAAATGGAGAAAAAATGTAGTTTTCCTTTAAAAACTGAAATAAAAAGCTAGTTTGAAAGACTATGATGACATGGAACCCAATGGAAATACTGCCAAGACTAAATCATCAGGATTTTTATTTAGTGCCTAGACTCTGTAGCCAAGCTTTGGCTGAAAATTTCCTCAAAAGGCCCTTTCCCCACCCATTCCTGGCCACTGGAACCAAACATGTGGATCCCTCAGGCACTATTTCTTCTCAGGACAGTTACTTCTGGGAGGAGAAGGTCTGAAAAGTCTTCCCAGGTCTGCACAGGGAATGGTGAAATGTAGCCAAAACTTGCAGAACAATAGATGTTAACTAGGCAAAGAATATGTGAGTGTATTACAAGCAGAGGGAACAACATAAGCAAGAACTCAAAGGGATGAGACATATTTGCTGAAACATAAGTGAACGAGAGGGCCAAATTATCCATATCTCTCTTTGCCATGCTATGGAGTTTATATTGTATACTGAAGGCAATAAAGAACAAACTTGTAGAAGAAATTAGTAACACTGGCAAAACATATAACTGGCAAATTATGAGTATCCAGTATATATAAAGAACACTTACAAATAAATTTTAAAAAAAGGACAACACCGTTGAAAAATTGATAAAGAATATTGACAGGTCATTTGCAGAAGAAAAAGTCTAAACAGCCATAAAAACATTTTAAAAGATGTTTAGTCTCAGTGGTCAACAGAGAAATGCAAATTAAAGCACAAGGAGATATCATTTCAAACAGAGCAGATGAAAAAATTTAATACCACGTGTAATGAAAATGTGGAAAAAACAGAATTCTCATACACTATTAAGGGGAGAGTAAATGGATACAAACACTCTAGAGAAAAATTTGATGATAGTCAAAAAAGGTGAAGGGAAGCGGATATAGCTCAATCAGTTGGGTGCCTGCCTACCACAGGAGAGGTCCCAAGTTTAGGTCCTGGTGCCTCCTAATAAAGAAGACAAGCAGACCCCACCCCCACTGAAATGAGCTAGACACCACCCCTGCCACAAATGAGCTAGACACTGCCCCCACCACAATGAGCAGATGCCACAAGCCAGCAGACACTGCAGTCCATAGGGAGCAGATGTGGCTCGGGCCACTGGGCACTTCGTTCTCATGTGGGAGGTCCCGGGTTCAGTTCCCGGTGCCTCCTGGAGAAGGTGAGCAAACAATGAGCCAAAAGATAAGAGAACTATCTGGGGGTAGGGGGATAAATAAAGAAAAATAAAGTAAATAAATAAATCTTTAAAAAAAAAAACAAATGAAGATAACAATACTCTTTGATCCACAGTTCTCCTTGTAATATACCTTAGAAAAAGTCTCATTGAATATGCAAATATATGTACATAAGAATCTTTATAGTAGTAGTGTTTCTCCTTGATATAGATATATATATATACATATATGTATACACACACA
>PVKH010010136.1:0-18432 GCA_004027955.1 Chaetophractus vellerosus | reverse complement strand
TGAAAAATGGCAATCACTCGATTACCCTCAGTTTTCCATGAATTTAAAAAAAGCCTTTCCTCCTTTGCCAGAGGAAAGAAATCTACCCTTCCTTTGGGAGTCCTTAACAACCTCAGCTGAAGAAATCCCTTGCAAATATGGTGTTTTAACTCTTCAGAATTGACCTCATGGCTCCTAGTATTCTAAACCAATGACCAGAATCATATTTTAACACAGTGGTGGAGAAATACAGTCTGTGTTCCAGAATTAAGATTATTATGCAGCAAATGAATATATGACCTGGAATTTACATATGAGCCGAAAAGTGAGAAATGTGTGGGAATACATATTGAGGTATTAGACCAAGGGAATAAGGCAGAATATCAACTTCTATAGAGGATCATTTTTTGACTTGGTGGCGCTTGCCCATGTCTCATGATTTGATGGCTCTTTGAAACTTGAATATGACTATGGCTTTGAGTAAACAAAACGGACATGTTGGAAATAAAATTTTGTAGCAGTAAAAGAGGGTAAGAAACTTTAGAAGAGTGAAAATTTATTATAGATTTATTATGGGAGACTAAAGAACCCATTTCCAGGCCACATTCCCTAGGAGGGTCCAAAACACCACCTTCTGTAAGGAAAAAAGTAATGGAATGACAATATGTGCTGCAGTATCTTTGAGATGCTCAGTGTTGACTGCCTTCTATAAACTGGCATTGAACATAGGAGATGCTGTCATGTACCTTGGTACCCTTTCAGATATGGGAATGATGAAACTGTCCAAAGCAAAGATGAAATGGCAGCATTTAACCTCTGAAGTAAGGTGGTCTAATTACTATAATAAGTAGCAAGTTAGGAGTGGCAATCAGGCTAATTTGTCCTACAGGGATCTGAGGTGATGGTAGACTCATGATCTTCCTTCTGGTAAAGTCATTATAATGTTGCTAAATTTATATAATTAAGAACATTGTAATCTGACAATCAGAGGTGTGACATCTGCCATTAAAATGGGAATCACAGTCATTTCCCTGGTTTTCAGATATAATTAATTTCACAGACTTTAGGCTTATTGGCTGAAGGAGAGGAAACACCCAGTAAAAACATGGTAAGTATATGTGATAAATATTTCTCCAATCTTTACTTAAAAGGTATCTGTGAACTGAGGAAAGGGAAATTCTGAAGATTTATGAACACTATTGGATATGAGATATGAGCTCAGCCTAATATCAGGAGACCCCAAAAGTACCATGAAGAAAGCCTTGGAGTGGGGTTTATAGAAGACAAGTAATAAATGGATTCCTGGCTATGTCCATCTCACGATGGGAGTGTGGGACAAGTTTATGGTGAAGTCACAGTTTCCAAATGTACAATTAGGGTAGGTACGTTTAGCAGCTGGCAGAACTTTCACATAAGCTTCCTGCCTATATAATAAGGGCCAGTAAGTAGGAAGAATCAATTGGAGATCAGAGTCCCCAACCAGCCAAGATTTTAAATCAGAAGTGTACCGTATCTTGCCAAAATCAAAGACTTAGAGGATCTGTGGAAGATGGCCATGATGTTTCCATTCTTACCTATCTGGCCTCTGTAAAAATCAGATGGATTGTGTTGGACTGCTGGAAATTTACTTAGATGGTAGCTCCATGCTCAATTTAGTATCTTTACTGCAGCAGATCAGCAGCTACTGGCTCTTGTTTTGCCACTATTTATTTTGTCAATTCATTTTTACTAACCTCCACCAGGAAGAAGAGTCAAAAGCTACTTGCATTTACATGGGAAGAATAGCAATGTACATTCTTTGTCTTGCCTGAGGGTTCTATTCATAGTAGTGTCCAGTTTGACCTTCATCATCTTAACATTCCAGAGGTCAGAAATCTGTTTCAATATGCTAATTGGGCTTGATAAAATAAAATTACAAGTAGCCAACATACATTAAGAAAACATGCATGTGAGAGAATGGGATCTGTCATCTGCCACATTTGTGAAATTTATATAAGTATAATAGACTGGTACATTCCCTCTAGGAAAAAGAGAAAATTATTAAATCTTGCAAAAAAGGCATAGTACTTGGAGGGCCTCTTTGTATTTTGGAGGCAACATATAATATATCTATTATTACTGCTTCAACTCATTTGTTGGGTGACTCTGAAGGCTACTAGATTTGAGTTGGGCCCTGAGAAAGAGAGGGCACTACAAGAGATCCAACTACAGTAAAAGGCAATCTTGCACAGAGGGAGATATTCTTAGTGAATAAAAATTCTTATTGTGTAAAAAGTAAGATAGCTATTGCACAGACATTGAGTGTTCTGTAGGAAGATCACAAAATCTTCAGTAGTACCATTCAAAAAATTAGCTCCTGGCATGCTGCTAGGTCATGTAAAGACTGAGTACCTAGCCATGGGACCCAGAGTCACTAATTGACAAATGTGGCATTTTTAGACCCACTAATTTTAATACCAGTAATGCAGAATAACAATCCATTGTGCAATGGAAGTGGAATATTCAAGACTGAGCCCAAAAAAGTCCTGAAGTAATGAATAAGTTATATGTATAAGTTACCTAGACTCCAACTGAAGTCAATTTTACAGATCATAATTAGGGTCTCATGAAACATTGGCTTGGACCTACGGAGATGGAGAGTTCAGACTCATTTTCAGATGGGAAGATATGGTATATTACAGTTGTATTCCAGTCCCTCTTTTGGGTGGCCTTAAAGGATAGTGGAAATCCTCCCACCTGATAGAAGTTATAGCATCATTTTTTTTGTCCTTCACTTGGTATGGAGAAAAAAAGTGACTTAAAGTATGGATAGATGTAAATAAACTCCTGGGCAGAGTTATATTGCCTTAGCAGATTAATCAGAGGTCTGGAAAGAATCAGATTAGAAGAGTAAGGGAAAGAAATTCTGGGAACAGGCACATGGGCAGGTCTATATGGCTAGGCACAAAGTATTCACATCTTTGTATCTCAAGTTTATGTCCACCAAAGGGAATCTACCACTGAAAAAACTTTCAACCACCAGATGAAAAGAATGGCCTATCCTAAGATCAGCCTCTATGCTCAGTGTTGGTGCTAACAGCCAGGGTTGCACCTCCTTCTCTCCAAAGCGAATCTACTGCCATGCTGAATGCCCAAAGTGCCAGCAGCAGAGAGCAATGCCGAACCCTCTAATTATATCAGTCCTCAAGGAAGTTAGCCAGCCATTTAATGGCAAATTAATTACCTCAGATGTCTTTCATCCTAGAAGAGGCAGCAATTTGTTCTTATACATTTGCAACTGCTTCAGATATGGGTAAACCTTACTTTATTACAGTGCCTCCATTATTGTAACCAACTGAGGGCTTACAAAATGACTAATCTCTCAAGGTGTCATGCACAACACTGCCTTGCAATAAGATAGCTATTTTATAGTAAAGGGAGTGTAACAGTGGGTTGATGGCTATGTAATTCGCAGATGTTTCCAGATATTTCATCAATCAGAAGTAGCTGGTTTAAAAGAACAGTAGAATGGCTTAATAAACTTGGCTAATGTGTCTGGTAGGGATTAACACCCTATGAGGTTGTGATGCTGATCTCCAGAATGTGTGTATATGCTGAAATGACTGATACATGCTCTTCTGTCTCCAAATATCTCCAGGAACCAAGAGATGGAATTACTCTCAGTGATTTGATTTCAGAATGCATACTTTCTATGCCCCCCCCCCAACTTTATGTTGTGCCTATTAAATCTCCTGGTTCTCAGGATGGGAGAGCTTGATTTTTCCAAGGGAAATGATATTTGTTCCACTGAAAATGAATACCATCTACAGTGCCTGTAGACAAGCAGGCAAAGAAAGGAACTACTATAACGTCTGGCATTACTGACTGCAATTTAAATGAGAAGTTAGGACAGTTGTTAAATAATGGGGAAAGAGGAATATGCTGGAATTCAAGAAATTCTCTTAGTGTCTCTTGAGGTTTCTGGAGATTAGTAATAAATTTGAATATAAATCACAGCAACCACAGGTTGTCAAGAGCAAGACAATGAAAAGCTCATACACTTTGGGAATGTGGGTCTCACAAGCAACCCAGAGCAGCCAGACTGAAGAATGAAGGTGAAGTGAATCTAATTTGGTGGAGAAAGATATATTTGATTAATCATAATAATGGCTTCAGTATCAGTAACTGCCTTGTTGATTATGGCTTATTTTAGTAACCCTGCATCGAGAATTTGCCGAGATTTCAGGTGACCATCATCTTGATAGTGGCTCTGTGTTGGATTGGATTTAAGGGAGGAAAACAAGAGGAGCAGAGTGGAGCAAGGCTTGATCTATATCAGATAACGCTTGTGCACAACTTCATATCCATTAGTCTTCATTTGTCTCTTACTCTAACCATGGCTGTTGTGAATCAGTTGTGTGTCTGTGAGAGTATCCTGCATCAGTTCTTTGCTGTACTTATTAGCTTCCTGTCCTTTCTTTCTTCTGCTACTTGGGGACAAAACAGTAATGGATTCCACATTGGGGGATACTAAAAGAAACTTCTTGACATATCCAATGCATATTTTTGTGGTCCAGGGAAATTAATGCTTCTCTGGAGGTCTTATGGAATTGATCATCCCCTTTGTATCAGTGGTCAATTCAATAACATATTTTGATATAGGTTCTTCTTTATTCTTGATTTGCTTTCACTGCTCCCTATATTCACTTACCTAATAAATTTTTTTTTTTTATTTAAGTCTTGCTTTCTGACTTTGCTTTCTTGCAAAATTAAGGTAAGATAAACCTTTAGAATGAAAACTCCATGAGAGCAAGTTTTTGTTTCTTGGTTTTTTGTTTGTTTGTTTGTTTTTGATCTCTTTTTCACTGCTATGACTCCAGTGTTTAGAATAGTGTGCCTGACAAAGTGCATGTCTTCAATAAATACTTGTTAAATTGATGTACTGGACACCTCAATGCTCTTCCCAGATACCTTTGAATAATTTTTATTGGTTCTTTCCACTTATTATTCATACAAAGTACTACCATATCTCCTGTTTGGAAAGACAGGCTTGCTTTTTGTTTTTTGTTTTTTGAGATTCAGAACTTAGTTCTGAGAATTCAGTTTCCAACTTATTCTTTGTGACTGAGTTTCTGCTTTATTAACATGGGAATCAGAAGGAGTAAATAATATAAATAAAATATCAGGTGTTTCACATACTTGGATGAACCTAAGAATCAACTGAGAGCTTTTAACAAAATATATGATTTACAACTCCCACCTCTGAGAGATTCTGATTTATTAGAAGTGCATTTTTTAAGAATCTGTACTTTTAAAATTTTGAATTTTCTCAGCCATGTTTTAGAAGTCCAGAGTTTAGCCTCTCAAAACTGTAGTCCTGTCTTATTCTGAAAAGCATTGTGGTTTATTTGTGAATAGGTCTTACTCTAATGCTCTCTATTGTCTGTCGCTGAGCCCATCAGAGTGCTCTTCCGCCCACAAGTCAGGATCAATTTCCAACCCCAACAACCAGTGGGTAGTCCTATTTGAAAGATCATAGGAACTTCAACTAGGCCAAATATTCTTTTTTTTACTTATTATACAATGATCATATTGCATATGTCCTTCTAAACTGGCATGATGCTTTCGAAATGCAATGTCGTTTGATCTTAAAGTAATCCTAGGGGATATGTAAAGTTAACTTCGTTTTACAAATTAAAGAGTTGTAAACTGAAAGAAAATTGACTTGAACAATGTTAAGAAAAAAAAACAGTTGAGCAATGCAGTTTTTTAGCCTTCGAAGCCTGTGCACATTTACGTATCCATTCAACTATTGTCCTTCTTGATAATAGTCAATTTTCAGATGTAAACATAAATTTAGTTATGTTTGCTATATCCTTCTCAACATGATCAAAGGGATAGAATTTACTAGACCAATTGAGCAGAGAAATTTATGTGTTTCTTTGTGTATTTAGTAATCTTTTGTTTCATCCTGGATATTTTGATATTTTACAGTGTTATCCCTGAAATTTGGACACTGAGGCATTTGTTCCTTAAATTTGTATCCAGCTAGTATTCTGGCAGAGATTTCCTCAAATGCCAGGAGCTAATAAAGAAAAAAGGAAAAGGAAAAGGATAAGGAAAAGAAAGAAGAAAAGAAAAAAAAGAAAAGAAAAGAAAAAGAAAACAATTTTTCTCAGTCTTTGTGGATTGGCCTATGTTGATGAACTTGGCTGTCTCAACATTAAGTTTAGAGAATAGCCCCAGGCAAAAGGTAGGGTCCTGCTTACAGTCTTTTGTATACATGTGTCTGGTCCTGAGCATGCATGCATGACCTAGGAATTCCCCTGTTTACATGCATCAAAATGTCCCCTTTCCTTAGGAAACAGCATATCCTCTTGGTCTCATGCACTACACTGTATGTCCCACAGCCAGAAAACATTTGTCCCAGGCAGCTAAATGACTGTTCTCCTACAGTGTTCTGTAGAGAGCACTATGAGTTGCTTTTAAATGCAGGGCAACTTCTGGTATGGTGAGCCCATCCTGGACAGTTCTTCAAGCTGCCCGCAGATAGATTAGCATGGACATACAGGCTCCCAGTATGTGTGTATTACTCTGACCCCTCTAGAACCAGGACCAGAGACCCACAATGGGTGTTTGGATTGATTCTATGCTGAGCCAGTAAGAAGATGGTGGAGGGATCAGCCAAGATGCGATGAGATCTGCCATTTTTAATTTGCCTTTTTCTTGATTTTTATTTTACCTTATAATTGAAAACCTTTCACTGTTTTCTGGAGCTTTGCTAGAGATGGTTCTTCTAGGTCTTGTTTGTTACTTAAAGCTTCTGTGGGGGCACAGAGGCCTAGAGCAGCTCACTCCCCCTTCTTAATGACCAGAGCTCTCCTCTATTGTATTAATTTTGTTTTCTCTTGAGAATGGGTCTTGTTTCCAGATTTCTTTGTGTAGCGCTTGTTTCAGTCAGCTGGGCTGCCAAAATGCAATATACCAGAAATGCGTTGGCTTTAACAATGGGGTTTTATCATCTTACAAGCTTAAAGTTTAAAGCCTGAGAAAAATGTCCAAATCAAGGCATCATCAGGTAATGCTTTCTCCCCCAAGACCAGCTGCCAGTGATCCCGGATTCCTCTGTCATGTGGCAAGGCACACGGCAGCATCTTCGGAGCTCTCCCTTCTTCAGGCTTCCTTACCTTCAACTTCTTCCTCCTTTGATTCTCATATTTCATATTCTCATATTCTCAAATTTTATTCTCATATTCTCATATTTTAACTGCAGTGTGTGGGAAATGCCAAATAATGCCTAACCAGAGTAAATATTGCATGATTGAGATAGCTGCATGTTTTGAGAGTTTAAGGACGATCACATAATTGACAGTTGAAACAATAGTATCAGAAAAAAGTCTTCTAGGTTTTAACTTTTGCCTATGCTACAGTTTTTCTTTACAACATAAATGACATCAACTTTTCAAAAGACGTGAAATCATTAATCATTTAAAACATTATAGCCAATTAGGTTAAAGAAATCATTCACTGATTATGTGACATCCCATTCGGGTAGCTTAATTTGTTGCTGTGATGCCCACTGATATTGTGGCATTTATTTGGGTTATAGTCTTTTCTGCCACATTCAAAACAAAACTAAGCTGTAGAGAAATGGGAGTAATTCATTATACTGTCTCTTGGACCATCCTGTATGTTAATATTTTCCAACCAGATTAAATAAAGCAACTTTGGTATTGTTCTTTGAAGTTAAGAAACTTAATCACGAAATCAGTTAGAAAGAGAGTATTTTAATCATTTAAATCCAAACTTACTTATTGTTTTTTGTCTTAGTTTGCTACAGGGCTGCCAATGCAAAGTACCTGAAATGGGTTGGTTTCTTTAATGGGAAATATATTAGGGTAAAAGCTTATAGTTCTGAGGTTGTGAAAATGTCCTAATCAAGGCATCATCAGGTATGCCTTTTCACCAAAGTCAGCTACTGGTGATCTTGGCATCCTGCCATGTGCAAGGCAAGATGGCAGCAGATCTCTGCCAAGTCCTCTGCCTTCCCTTCAAGTCTCACTGTCTCCCATCTCCCTGAGCTCAGCTATGTGCGATATGGCATATGGCTTGTTTCTTTCCGGGCATCCTCTCTCATCCTCAACTGCTCCACTTTCACCCCGAGCCCAGCAGTGAACAATCAGGCACAGGGATGGTCTTTTCAGCATTATTTTCACAATAAAAGATCAATATTTTGACATGATATATTTGAGGAATTATTAAAATTATAATAGTTCGGCCTAGCATATAAAGTGAAGACATTTACAGATATTCTTCCCCAGAACAGCAATAAGGTTTGTAGAGGAGCATTTCAGAAACATACCTTGATGGATATTTGAAAACTTGTTCACAGATATGATTTCTGATTATTAGGAATCTTGGACACAGGTTTATCTCAGCATATTATAAAAACAACAGACCTACTGCAAAAAACAATTTTTGCATTGTCACCAGTTCACTAATCAAATGTCAATCCCTTCTCAAGATCTCCTGACTAATCACCAAAGGCCTAAACCAATTACAATTGCAAATGCTCATCATGGTGAGCATTTGCTTGTCTCCACCTTATATCTGACTAGTTTGGAGCAGAGCGTGCCACTTCTGCTAAAAAGCCAAGTGACATGAAGCTTGTGAATAAAGTTGTATAAGATTTCCCAAATGACAATGGAGGTTGCATTTCGATATTGCTCTGGTTTTTAATGAAAACACTGCTTATATTTTGTTATTCAAATCCCATACTACTTTTGAATGTTGACATAGAAGGCCATATTATTTTTTGGAAAGAAATACAGGTTATGTGCCAAGATTGCCTTTCTTTAAATATATAGCCTTTTCTCTGACCTTGGAAACAGTAGTAAATACCTTTAAACTTGTTTCATGACTTGCACATAGGGGTATTATAGCAATAAGTGAAGTTTTGTGTATGCCTGGCTTTTACCATTTAGAGAAGTTAAACTTCCATAAATTTAAGTCTCAATATTATTGAAAATGAGCCATCTTCTATATAGGCAATAAAATATTTATCTAGATTTTTTAAACACCTTAGTTTCTTGAAAAGCATTTTCAAATGATGAATTTTTACCAGATACTTAAAATATGCATAAGCATGAACAGATATTTAATATGCATTAAGAGAATTTCTGGATGAAGCAAATGAAATAATTTTGAAAGATGCTTATCTGTATTAAATGTGAACTGTTATACCCTCTGAGATTGGTTAAAATATAAATATACTTCCCTTGTATATGTAGAAACTTGATAGGTAAAATAAAACAATACTGGATGTAGAAAATATTTTTTATCTTTTAAACATTGTGATAAAATTGTTAAAAAATACTGTGTAGGTCCATGACTCATTTCTTGTGTAAGCTAATTAGCCACTTGGATGTGGGTACATCTTTTCCTTTCAACTTCTCTGTTATGAACATCTGAGAAAATACAGAAGATGTATTTCTATTTTTGTTAAAAGAAACAGGCAAGGAACTCAGAAGCTAGGTCATGCTGTGTGGATGTCAAGCAATGTCAGATGTCTGAATTAATATATATTCTATTTGGAAGCAATGTGGGTATAACAGTACGTAATAATAGATCTCTCCAATTTTATATTTCATAGTTGATGTGGAATTTGCTGCAAATCATAGTAATTCTGTAGAGACGGTGTTGTACTCTTAAATCATATAAAATTTTCATTGCCTGTCTTGGCTAATATTTCTTTTTCTCTCTAAACACTACCAGCTTAAAAATAAGAAAAGAACTCCTCTGCACATTTCTGCCACTGTTGAACATGAAATTGAATGTGGTTTCAGGTTGAGAGCTATAATCTTCTTTATTCTAGAACAATTCCTTAGGTAACTTTATTTGAAATAATTGAAATATGCAAAGAAAATCATCAAAAGGAGGCATCTTTAGAACTGTAATTAAGTGCATTGGCTGTGAAGAATAACTTAAGAGCAAAAAGTATTAAAGTCAGTACAATAAATTGGCTATGGAATACAATGTAAACCATGCAATCAAAATATAAATACCTCTGACCTTTTTGTTATATTACTAAACATGTGTTTTTTTTTCCCACTGATTTACCCTTGGAACATTTCAACACACAAGATAGCGACTTGCTCCCCCATTTGGCACATTTAGAAGAAGAGGACTACAAGTTTTTAAGGAACATACCCAACCCAGTTTCCTTATTGTAGAATCTCTGTAGAGGTGGCAACGTGGGAGCTCTGAGTTACTGTAAATGTTTCCTTTATGCTGGAGATTTATCTTTAGTGTGGCAAGCTTAATTATTTGTCTTCCTAAATAGCACTAAGAATTGATGTAGGGGCAGAAAACAATGTTGTAAAGCCATTTCTATGCCAGCATATTTTTTATAACTCATACAGGGGTTTTGTTTTATATAAAAAATATACTGATTTAGATTAGTAATTATCCAATCAATTTTATCTTTTACAGTAAATTGAAAAAAATCTTCATTGGGCTATTTACTGATTTTCCCTCATGGTGTCAATCTTAGAAGTGATTCCTGTAATGTTTCTACTTTCAATTCATAGAGGTTAGGTCTATAATTAATAAATTGGCCTAAATCCTAGGTTCTTCCCTTCGATTCAATAAATTCAGATTATTGTGTTAATTATTATAAATAGTTATTCTATTAAAATAGATCAACAACCACAAAACAAGTGTTTTTCTTGCCTATCAAGAAAATTGCTATGAAGGACTTGTATTATATTTTTTAACACTGTTGCAAAGAAACATTTCTGGGTTACTGAATTCTGTAATTGACTTACAAATCTGTGTTTCCCTTTCAGAAAGGATATATCATATCATAATAATAAATTAATATATAAATTCATGTAACAGATCTATGTCATAATAATCTCTGGCATGATTGTAACTGATATTCTATTGCATTATTTATGTCAAAATGTCACAGAGTGGTTTTAAAATCATGTGACATAGAATATGTCAAAATATTAGCAATTATGGCAACAAATTCCATCTTCATTATATAGATAGATATGGATTTAGGGACTATAGAAGCATATTTGGGGGAAGAAGTTTCTCTAATTCTAATTGCATCAAACTCATAAATTGTGTTTATTGGAAAATATTTATGTACAGAATTACTTGACTCATTACTACTTATGATTTAGTCAGTGCCACAAAAGACCTATTTCCATTGATCAAAGGCTCCAGAAATATCCTTTGCAAGGTATTGATTCTGAATATGTGATATGGAGGTAGACGACTTTATCTCTCTATCTCTCCACACAAAGTATTTGTTATTGCATGAAGTTTTATAATTTTTAGTTCAAAGGGAAAAGATACAGCAGTCTTCAGAAGAGCACAGAATATACCAGAATTGTATGATCATGTTGTCAGGTTAAATCTTGCATATGTTTTAGATTTATTCTTTCAGATTTCACTGGATATTTTATATTATAGGAAAGTAGCCAAAATGAAACTGACTATTAAGGCATGTCCATCTAGCGCCTCGGGAGCCTGTCATGAACTCTTAGAGGGAAATCACCTGCAGTGGATATAAGAAGTAAATTCATTTGTATCTTAAATTATGAATAACAGTCAACACAGCTGCATTACTTATATTAAAGGCATTTTGCCACAAAATGTGTAAAGCTATTTTGGTATTTATGGTTAGTGCCTCTATTGAGGTACTTTAGTTTTAAATTACTGTCATCAAGACTACCTCAAGAGAGTTCTTATTGCTCTCTTTAAAAACACTCAATGAAATATGCATATGACCCAGATAATATTACCTGTCCTAAGAGGAAGAGCTCAGGAATACTTCTTTTAAGTATCATTAAAAACTCCGTTCTCATTAATTCAACTTCCTTTCATAAAAATGTTCCCACTACTGCTAGAGCAATTGCCCTTCCAGATTTATGAGCTATTTTTATGTGAGTATTGTCTTAAAAGATAAAGCACCTTGATCAATTGCCAGTTAATTCTGCCAGTCTCCTTTCAACACCCTGCTAATCCAGCACATTCAATTATTTTAATTAAGTAAGCATATTATCATGAATATCTTTTTTTTATGAAATGAAGAAACATTTTCTATGTTCTAAAAGTCGTCAAGAGAAAGTATACAGGGAGGTGATACTGCAGACATTGATCTTCTTAACTTAGAACAAAGAAAATAGAAAGGAAAAGTGAAAAGCACAGCAATTACTTTCAAATGACGCTGTACATGATGATCATATATTTATTAGTGCAAGTGTATTTTCACTGGCTTAGCCCATGCAGAGACTTTTTAAGAACACAAAAGTTCAGCTTTAGGAAGAAGGAATAATAAATATTCTGTAATTTTAATTGGTATGGTAACATTTAAAAAGCAAAATAGACCAAAACAAACTAAACAAATAAACAAATAACTCTTGGCTTAATGATTTGTGATGAATAAGACAACCCTTGCTGCTATATAATAACCACTGAAAAATCTTAGAATAAAGAATGAAAATAAAGATTTGGGATTCCTGAAGTGGATTAACATTCTAGGTTAAGATCTGAAATGGAAAACAAAAAATGGGCGATTTTGATTTCCTACTGTTTGGGGAAATCTTTGTTCTTTGAGAAAGTAATATAGCAGTATGAGAATATTTTTTTTAATGAAAATGCCATCAATTTGTCAACAAAATAGATATCTAAGTCGTTGGTGTATCTCATTTAATTTTTCAACTGTTTTAGGTGTTAAACTAGTTGTGAGTATAAAAAAATTACCCCAAACTTTGAAAATAAGGCAAAAAGTGTGGGTGGCAAAAGCCACACACGGACTGTCTGAAAGAAAACACTCAGTTAACCTCTATTTTGCATTGTTCAAAAGTCCCAAATATAGTGAAGTTGCTTGTTAGCTTGAAGGTTTTTGTCCAGTAGATATGCAAATAATTTTTGTCCAGTGTAACAGATAAAATATTTGTGACCTGTTGGACATTAACCAGGTCATATTTAACTCAGCAATATCCTGTATTTCCTCATCTCACTGCCTATAAATATCCAGCTTCTTAACTGCTCTTTGAAAAGGTAGTAATATCGTCTTGGTTGTCTCATTAATTAATGAGTCAAATAAAATCTTTATATGAGTTCATTTTAAATTTGCCGGACAGTCATGGTTTTTCCATTTTGCAAATTATACTTTAAAAAAGGAGTGAGGACATTCTTGTAAGCCTAATCGAATAACAGATTGATCTTGAAAGGAAGAGGGACAAGAAGAGACTAAGGGAAGTGGAAAGGTAAAGGCATTTTTTCTTATTAAAGAGAGAATATTCTGAATGAGAGTATAAGTAATTCCAAACATCCCCATGAAACTTTATCTTCCAAACTCAGACTTATTCATTAAGATTTATTTGAGAACTGAACAAAGAAAAAAAAAGTCAAAAATTAAATGTTTAATTCAAGAAATTTCAATAGAAAATCTTTGAAGTTTTTTATATTTTTAATTTTTCCCTGGAAGAGTTGTTTGTATTCTAAGAATTCTTTAAATAAACATTACCAAATTTATAAAAAGATACCTTTCCAGGAAAGGAATATCTAGAATCCAAAATAATTCTAAGAAGTCTAATTCATTGTACTTAAGAATATTTGACCACAAACTGAATTTCAAGTTACATGGCAAATAAAATAAAATAAGTAATAAGTTAATAGCAAGAATTCTAAAAGCATCTCTTATGCCATAATGAAATGAATAAATTTATAAATTATTGCAATTGATTTAATTTGATTTCTAATGTATTAATAAATGTACTTTACTTTAAATATTGCAAAATAAATAGAAGCCTCCTATTTTCTAAAGAGAAGTACTTTGGGGGGTAAAAAACACAATTTAAAAAAATCCCCAAAGTCTCAACTAAAATAATAAGTTTACAGAAACAAAAGATGTGAAAACATTTCAGAAATATCATTCTTTTTTGTTCTAGAGAAAAATAGAGAATTCAATTTTCTAAGCTTCATCTATTTTTCCAAAGAGGAGATTCTGGAATAACCCTTCCTAACACTACTTTCAACCAAACCAAAAGGGACAGAAGCCCTAATCATTGAAACTTGGCTTTCCTGTTTCATTATCCTTCATTTTCCACAAAGCAAAACAGTTAAAGTATGGGGGCTCTTTTGTGTTGTTTCTTTGTTGTTTTAGTTCAATTACAGCTGTATCTGGAAAGAAATATGGCCACTGCAATGGCTGTTCTAACCATTTGTATCATTGAATGGGCCAATAATTTGAAAGTAAGTGTATTGTTTTAGCCAAAATGATTAAAGGATAAATTTGTTTTCTAAGAGTAGAAAATATTGAAAGTCAAATTTCCTAGGTGATAAAAATGCTAGGAACACAATTTTTCCCCCCATCTTGACAAATCCCTGTTTTCTTCAAACTTCAGGCCAAATATTTCCACTTAAAGATTTCTCTATTTTCCTTCCCCTAAATAGTAGAGGAAAAAAAATGCATCACAGACATTCATTTAATGAAATGTTTTTCAGCTGGAACTACATGAATGAACATGAGTAAATTGTAAACTCATAATGTGAGTTAAAAATGTATAGTACATAGGAAAAGTAAATGAAATTAAGTCTTAATATATTATTTTTAACCGATTATTTAGAATACTACTGCAGTTTAAAGGTTGAACACATATAGTGAACATATAAAAATCTAGTATATCAGTTACCTCTGAGGAGGGAAAAAGGGAAATAAAATTGGGGGGAGAGAATAAAAATGGAAGAAGTTTCTGTTAGATGTATAATGATTTTATCTACTATTAAAAATGATTGGAATTTAATATGGCTTAATGTTAGGATTTCAGAGCTGATTGGTAGATGCATTGACATTTGTTACACTATTTTTCATGTAATAATGTATAATTGGAGTTTTTCTTAGTCAAAATACATCACAGCTATGAGGTATATGTTGCAGGAATATAAAATTGCATCTTTATAAAGAAAGTGAATAGTAAAACAACTTAATCAAGAGATGTAAATAGTCCACAATTATCAATATATGTTAAAAGTAGGTAATATTTAATAATTAGTATGATAAGTTGAAATCAAGAAAGATCAATACAATATTATACTTAAAGAAGACATTTTAGGGAAAAATTGGAACAAATGGAATAATTTAAAGTTTTCCTTTTTTACTTCCAAAATTTAACTTTACATTACAAGTTTTGATCAATGAAATTTTTTGTCTTTTATCATCATAAGTGCAGTCATAAAGAATGTAATAGTTTTATGCTTTAAAATTTCAATGAATTGTGTAATATATGCAACAGTTTGCAAGTTTATTTTTAAGGCTTATATTTAGAAAACTTCATATTGATACATGTAGATGAAGTTTATGTACATTTGTGCACTGAGTTAATTATTCAGTTGAATGCCTAATTTAATTGAATGTTTAAACCACAGATTATTTCCCTATTTCCCCTACTGATGGACATTTACATGTCTCTTTTTTTTCTCCCTCTTGGAACAAAGAGTGCTAAAACTTACACAATGTTATCCATCACCTTGTGCTCAAGTGCAAGAGCTTCTTTTATGATAAATAAACGGGCTTTTTGTGTCACAGATTGTGTAAGCTTCAATTTTAATAAACATGGTCAAATGAATTTCTAAAGTGATTGTGTTGATTCTCACACTAGCACTTCTTACGACTTCCTGAATAAAGTTAAAGGAATTACATGACCTGAGGCCAAGAATTATTGTAAAGCCACATTAATCAAAACAGTGTGGTATTGGCATAAAGATAGACAAATAGATATAGGAAGCAGAATAGAGAGTTGAGAAATAAACTCACCCATCCAACTGACTGTACAAATATTCAAAGACAATTCAGTGAAGAAATGATAGTTTTTTTTCAACAAATCGTACTGGAAAAATTGAATATCCATAGGCAAAAAATGAACTTTGATCCACGTTTTGGACCAGATACAAATTTAACTCAAATGGATTCTTGATATAATGTAAAATCAGAAATTGTAAAGCTAGACAAACTCATTAAATGAATCCTTAGTGCAATGGACTAGACAGAGATTTCTTATGTACAATGCCCAAAATCACAATTCATAAAAGAACAAATTGATAATTTAGACTTCATCAAAATTTTAAAACTTTTGCCTTTCCATAGATACTGCTAAGAGAGAACAATCAAGCCACTGACTGGGCGAATGTGTTTGCATATCACATCCATGATAAAGGACTTGTATCCAGAATACAATATTGAAAACAAATAACCTAAGGGGAACATCATTGAGTTTGGAGCACAATAAATAAGGAGGAAAATGATAAGAACTGATGTCTGAGAAGTAGTCAGGACTCAATCACATGGAGCCTTATTGCCTATGGTTAGGTCCTTGAATTCCCTTGAAAGTGTGATGAGAATCATATGATCTGATTTGCATTTTTAAGGTATCAGTTTGGTTAATTTGTGAAACTTAGAGAGTTAGGGAGCAAAAGTCTTGAAGAAATTATGCAATTCCAAGAAGGAGATTATGGTAGCTTGGAATAAAATAGCGAGTGGTCAAACGTTGTAGATGGAGATAACAGGACTAGTTTATTTGCTTAGATAGGAAATATGAAAGAGAGTGAGGAGTTGCTGATTCCCAGTTTTTAGTTTGAGGAGTTTATGTTAAAATTAGGACTATATTTTTTTAAATGAGGAGCACAGTCAGGGAGAAATTTTGCTTTTGCATGTCAGCTGTGTGATGCCTACAAGATATCCAAGTAGAATTGTCCTGTAGGCTGCCAAATGTGTAATTCTGGAATTCAGGGAGAAGGTTTCAGCTGGTTATAAATATGGAAGTCATTAGCATTTGGTTGGCATTTAAATTCATGAGAAGTACTGACTTACCTAGGGAATTTTGTAGATGTAGAAGGGAAAAAGTTCAAAGAAGGACACTGTATGTAGTTAGAATACCAGGAAAGTTTGATGGCTCAGAAGTCAAATCAAGGGAATACTTCCAACAGATGAATTGATTATGATTAATTTATTCAAATGCTGCTGAAAGGATGAATAATGAATATTTGATTTGGTACTGAGGGGTGATTGGTAACACTGAGTAGGGCAGAATGGATAAGGTCTTGATTGAAAGTGGATTTAATAGAGTGAGGGAAAATGAGAAGAGGGAGAAGGGAGGCGAGAAGGAGTGAAAGGGAGAATGCATTTATAGACAACTTTTTCTAGGTCTACAGAGAACTGCTCTTCTGGTTGTGATGGCTCTCTGTCTTTCTAGGAGTTATGAAACACTTGAGAGCACTGCTTTGCTTCTCTCATTTTAGCTCTGCCTCTGGCAAAATCCTAATTCCTCCCTTTTGGAGAATACTCCTTATGACTTAAGACTGAGAAAAATTAGTGAGTCCCCTTTGATTTTTCCATCTTAAATGTCTTTGTGGATTACCTAGCATTCTATCTAGATGCCATTTCCAGGGGATCATTCATTTTTCACTAGGTTTACTAATGTCAGCTTGGAAGAAAATGGGATGATGCTAAATAGCTCTGCTGATGACAGTTCTTAACTTCCTTACACCAAAAATTACCTCATGGCCCAGTTGTGCTCTTTGTGTTTGTTGGATCTGAGCTTGGATCATTTCTGGAACTTCTCTTACCTTTGCAGTAGTTTTCTTCCATGTGTACTTAGACCATAAGTAGTTTTCTCTGCATTTATCCCTCTATCAATCCCATCCATTCTTCTTTCTGTATTCATGAAATGTTCAAAATATTTCATTCATTAATGCCATCCTTTCTTGCAATTGTGCATAGATATGAATATTTTTCCATTTCTATTATATTTCTATTATAAACAATTTGATGAGAAAGAAGAGAAAATGTTATGTTTCATCTCTCTTCCTTACCAAAATTCTCTTTTATAATAATTATAAAAATAAGCATAACATTTACAAAATCTTAACTTAGAAAAATATGTACAACATTGTTATTTTATATTATGAAGAAATTATACCTTAATCTTCAATTCTCTTCAAAAGCAATGTAAGGGAAGTAGAAGAATTCAATTAAAATGCGGGAAAAAATGTTTACTGATGCTAAAGTAATAGATCTCATTTAGACTGTTATTAAGAAATCAGTGGGTTCTGAATATAATTATTTTATTGAATATGAGAAGCAATATTATGGGGTGCAATTCTGATTATACAAATTATGATTACTATTGCTGATGAACAACAAGAGAAATTCTTGTTACTTCTCTAATCAGCTCATTGTTAAAGCATGTGTCCAAAGATATGCCTCAAGATATTAGAATAGTGTTTAATATTCTAGAATTATTTCAAAGATATTATCGTAATATCTATTATTAGCATGAGAGAGGACAACACATAAACAAAGACAAACTTGTCTTACTATATATAAATGCTGAAATGTCAAAAGGGGTTTAAAGCTCTGAGCTTAAGTAAAAAAGAAATAGAAAAATGGCTTGGGGG
>PVKH010010135.1:0-18422 GCA_004027955.1 Chaetophractus vellerosus | reverse complement strand
CTGCGCCAGCTCTCCACGCGGGCCAGCATTCTGCGTGGGCCAGTTCTCCACATGGGCCAGCTCTCTATTCCGGCCAGCTCGCCATGCAGGCCAGCTTGCCTTTCACCAGGAGGCCCCAGGAATCGAACCCTGGACCTCCTATATGGTAGACAGGAGCCCAATTGCTTGAGCCACATCCAGTTCCCTCGAACAGGTTTTTTATTTATTTTTTTTTAAGATTTGTTTATTTATTCCCCACCCCCTTCATTTTTTGTGCTTGCTGTCTGCTCTCTGTATCTGTTCATTGTGTGCTCGTCTTCTTTTTAGGAGGCACTGGGAACCGAACCCGGGACCTCCCATGTGGGAGGGAGGTTCCCAATCACGTGAGCCACCTCTGTTCCCTTCCTCGAACAGGTTTTAATACACTTATGTTCACAGCAGTGTTAGTCATAATAGCCAAAAGGTAGAAGCAACCCAAACGTGCATCAGCACATGAATGGATAAACAAAATGTGGTATATACATACAATGGCATAGTACTCAGCCTTAAAAAGGAATGAAGTTCTGATATACATGCCACTACATGGATGATCCTTGAAGACATAATGTTGAATGAAACATGTCAGATACAAAGGGACAGATATCATGTGATTCTACTTATATGAAATAACTAGAATATGCAAACTCATAGAGACAGAAAGTAGAGTTCAGGTTACCAAGGGCAGAGGGGAGAGAGAATGGGGTGTTAATGCAAAATGGGTACAGGGTTTCTGTTTGGGGTGATGGGAAAATTCTGGTAATAGATGGTGGCGAGGGTGGCACAACATTGTAAATGTGATTAATCCCACAGAAGGGTATGCTTGGATATGGTGGAGATGGGAAAGTTTGTTGTATGTTTCCACAATTAAAAAAAAAAAGCAACTAAAGAGACATGACAATTAAATAGAACATGTGATCATGGACTGGATCTAATAATGGAGAAGAAAAAGTTCAAAAGGACATTATTGACGGGGAGCAGATGTAGCTCAAGTGGTTGAGCACCTGCTTCCCATATACGAGGCCCCAAATTTAATCCTCAGTACCTCCTAAAAACAAAACAAACAAATGATAAAAACAACTCTCATTGGAGAGCAGATGTAGCTCAGTGGTTGGGCACCTGTTTCCCACGTACAAGGTCCCGGGTATAATCTCCATGTAGCAGTTTGGCAGTTTGATATAGCTATGAATTCCAAAAATAGATATTGGATTCTGCCTGTAAACTGGTCTGTTCATCTGGGCATGATTAAGTTTTGACTAGGGCTTTGATTGGGCCACATCAGTAGGGCATTAAGCCCCACCCCGTGGTGGGTGGGGAATGAAAGATAAAAGATATGGCAATGGACAGAGTTGGAGTTTTTTGAGTTGGAGCTCTGATGCTGAATTCTGATGTTGGAGTTTTAAGCTGGAGTACCAGGAAGTGAACACACAGGAGAGGAACACAGAGGAATAGAGATTGCTCTTAGACATGGCAGAAGTCCCAGGGAAACAAAACCATTTGCTTGATAATCTACAGCCAGCCTTGTGGAGTGAAGCAAAGCCTAGAAGAGCCTCATAGTCTACAGCTGACCTTGTGGAGATAGCAGAGGAGCTGAGCCCAGAGACAAGCAAGCCCCAGGAAGAGAGGAACCCAGGAAGCCTGAACCCTTATAGATACTGGAAGCCATCTTGCTCCAAAATGTGGCCATAGACTTTAGTGAAGGAAGTAACTTACACTTTATGGCCTGGTAACTGTAAGCTTTACCCCAAATAAATACCCTTTATAAAAACCAACCAATTTCTGGTATTTTGCATCAGTACCCCTTTTGGCTGACTATTACACCCCAGTACCTCCTAGAAAAAAAAAAAAGAAAAAAAGGGAGGGCATTATTAGGATATATGAGAAAAATAGACTATAAGGATTATATAAACATTAAATTCCTTGAACTTGGTAACTGTATTTATGGTGGTTATATTAGTGAATATCTTTGTTCTCCATAAATGTAAATGGAAGTATTATGTGTTCAAGGAACATGATATATACAACCTATTCTCAGATGTTTAGAAAATAGAAAGACCAATCGATGGATGGATGGATGGATAGGTTAACAGATAGAATGAATCAGTAAATGTGGCAAAATAGTAAAATTGATGGATCTGGGTATTTGGGTGGGTGGGGTATGTTGGAGTTTCTCTGTATGGAGTTTGTGTTATTTTTGCAAATGTCCCATAAATTTGAAAGTATTTCAACTAAAAGTTTAAGGAAAAAATACACATATATATTTTTTGGAAATGGAATCACCACCACATTCAAAGAGGATGTGTCGCCCACTCCAGCCATTGCCTCAAATGCAATTCTCTCTTGTATTTTTGGCACCCAGCCAGTAATCTCTAAGACTACTGACTATATCAAGGAAACTTGTTTTTTTTTTTAAGCCTGGAAAAAAATGAAACTAAAAAGGAATTTTAAATCTGTAAAGCTTGTCTCCACGGATAACAGAAAACTGATATGCAGAATTTCTCCATTGTTTTCTCCTGTTTTCTCTCCATAATCAGTTAATATTTGTGTCTCACCTCCATCTACTAACTATTCATGAAGAAGTAAATAGCAATTAATAACATTTAATTAAATAACACATCTTCCCCAACACTTTTCCTTTTCCCTAAGCCAAATATTAGGACTACAGATATTTTCAGGAAAGAAAGTAATTGCTAATGATTAAACAGTAGTGCTACTGAGGAATAATTTGACAATGTGATCAAAGGCCTAAAAAAATACATGTCTTTTATTCAGGGAATTTTATTTCCAGGACTATATCCAAGAAAATAATTTAGGATGTTTACCTCAGAATTTGTTACAATTGTGAAAAACTGAAAACAGTCTAGATGTACACAGCAGGGAATGGGGTAAGTAAATTGTAGTCTATTTATATGAACAAATATCATGTAGACATTAAAAGTGATGTAAAAAAGAAAAGAAAGAAATTTTTTTTTAAAAAAAAGAAGAGGGAATCAGCTGTGGCTCAATTGGTAGAGCCCTGGTTTACCACATGGGAGGCCCTGGGTTCGGTTCCCGGGGCCTCCTGGCAAAGGCAAGCCGCCGCACGGTGAGCTGACGCAGCAGGGGGAAATAAGCAGACATGGAAAAACACAGAGTAAAAATGAACACAGCGAGCACAAGCAGCAAGGGGGGGATATATAAATAAATAAAAATAAATCTTTAAAAAAAAAAAAAAAGAACAAAAGTGATGTAAAAATAAAACCAAGCAAAAAGTTGCAAACAATGTTCAGTTCAGTGAACAATACTCTTAACACAGCACTGGCACAATCCCATTTTTGTAAAAAAAAAAAAAAAAAAGCGTATCTAGAAAATGTCTGGAAGGTACACACTAAAATAAAAATAGTATTTATCTCTGGATCATGGTATTAAGAGATTTTTTTCCTTTATCTGCGTTTTCCAAATTTTTCTCTAATTAAATACTTGTTTAATAATTCACTATATGTATAACTTGTTACAAGTGTTACTTATGTAATAACTGTTGTGTGGTATTATATATAGACATATGCGTGTGAAAATACGTACCGAGTCTTTATTATGTGCCAGGTGCTGTGCTAGGTGCTGAGGAAACAGCTATCAATGAGATAGACAAGGTCCCAGCTCTCACAAAATGTTCCTTCCAGGGGAGAGAGTGACAATAAACAGAGACAAATGAATGAACAAAATAATTTTAGATAGTGATAAGTTCTCTGAAGAACGTTAAGCAGTGTGGTGTTATGAAAGTGATTGGATGAGAGGGTTTAGCTTTAACTAAGGGAATGAGGAAGACCTCTCTGAGGGGACTGCTGAGTGGAGAGGAAAGAGGCAGCAGATGAAGGTATGGGGAAGAGCATGCCAAGCAGACACACCAAGTACAAGCGCCCAGAGATGGACATGAGCTTATGGAGTTTGACAGACAGCAAAGGGGCGAGGTAGGAGGGGAGACTGAAGATGAAGGCAGGAGTCTGATATTATACGCTCCTATTTATGAATTATGTTTTATTTTAATGAAACGCAGTTTAAAATTAATTTTATAAGGAAGGATGCAAAGACTTCTATTAATGCCTACAACAAAATCACATTCTACTTTGTTAAAAGAAAACAAACACCATTAGTGAAAAATAAATGTCATTTCATCTACTTATTTATATATAATCATTAATGTTAAAGTACTAAGTAATGACTAATGGAGAAGATTATCAAAATAGGCAACACAATCAAATATACTAGAGCTATATGAACAAATATTTTCTACATCCAAGCCTGTGTGCCTGCTTGCTTATAATGTAACACATAAAGCAGTTTGGAAAAGTTTGGGAGGACTCCAGATTGGAACTAAGATCATTTCCCAAGGGTGATTTTTCCATAAACCGTTATATTACATGTAGACACTGACATTGTTTTTAAGTTTTTTGGGGGGAGAGGAGGGTCTTCATACACATACACACACACACATATATATACACACACATACACAAACACACACACACAGATATTATACAGATAGCTCATGCTTCTTTGGGTGTGGGTGAATCATATTTTTTAAAAATCACCCTGACTGCTCTGTAGAGAGTGTATTTTAGGAGTGAGGGGAGGGAGCAAGTGGATAAATAGGGAAACCAGTAACGAAGCTGCTGCAACAATCCAAAGGTCTGGACTAGAATGAGAGTAGATTTGGCTAGAAATACTCAGATTTGAGTATATTTTGGAAGTAAAGGTCACATGACTTACTAATGGACTGGATATGGGGCAAGGAAAAGAGGAATCCAGGATGACACTATTTTAGGGGTTTGGATTTTTGGGGTTTTTTTGTTTGTTATTGTGTTTAGGTTTTTAATGAGCGAAAGGGGGCTTGCATTTGAGTTTCATAATTAAAAGCCTTGAATAGAGAGAAGAAAGGAATGGGCACCTGATTCTACCTTCTCTCCCTAAATCTCTTATTTTCCTCCAGGTTAATACTACTTATTTTCTCTAAGCTTCATCTTCTCATTTACAGAAGACTGTCTTTTTTTTTTTTTTTTAAGATTTTTTATTTATTACATATCCGCCCCCCCACTTTCTGCTTGCTCTTGCTGTGTGTCCATTCCTGTGTTCCGCTTTGTCTCCCCTCCGCCCCGTTGCGGCGACACACCGAGACTGGTCACTGCGCAGGTGGCTTTGCCCCGCTTGTGGGCGGCTTCTGCTTCCATTCACGGCCGGCTCCGCTTCAGTTCACGGGTGGCTGGCTGCTCTCCGTTCACAGGCCACCTGCCCTGCCCGTGGCGGCTTTGCCCTGTCTGTAGCAGCTTTTTGCCCTGCCCACGGCGGCTCCGCCCGCCCACGGCGGCTTGCCCTTCTCAAGGCGGTCTGCCCACTAGGAGAGGTCCCCGGGAACCGAACCCGGGGACTCCCATGTGGTATACCGGCGCCCTATCCACTGGGCTATACGGCAGGCCCCAAGACTGTCTTATATTACCAAGAAATAAATAAAAGTACTGATGATTGTAAATTGTGAAGTATTTATTCCTTTTTAGGAATCCTTTCTACTAAGCTAGGGACATTAGCTAACTAGAGTTTCCTGGAAGAGGTGACATGGCAAAATCATAAAAAAAAAATCTACTTGGTAGGGTAATATGGGAACTGAACTTTCTGTAGATTTTTCTGTAAACCTACAACTGCTCTTTAAAAAAAAAAAAAAATCTACTTGGACACAGAGATGTACCTGTGATTTAGCATGGATCTGGTCACTATCCTTATCAAAAATATTTATTGTTTAGTAAAAAACACTTATAATAATGAAAGATTTATGTGTTCTCTCCCCTATGTCCTCTTCCTTCTTCCCCACACCTTACCAGAAGAATTAAAAATGAAAATTACAATGTAACCATGATCTCAAAAGACCTTGTTTTTTTAAATAGTAAACCCTTGTGCTGTTACCTTGACCTCCTGCCAGTAGGGCCCCCCACGGGTGAACATGAAGTAACTGTACATCTGATTCTTCCGCTGGATTATATCAGTGTCTTCCCTGATATTCACCATCCAAGGCCGGCCATCTCCACGCACACGGAGATACAGAGTGTTGAATTGGGACCAATCGTAAGACCTCTTCTTCTCAAAAGGGCCCTGAGGTATAGAAAGGAAAGTTAATTTAACCTCATTCTCCACTAATAACAAAATGTAATTTCACCAAGCCAATAGCATCAAAAGATTCACTACCCATTTTTCTGCCTTTTTTGGCTTCTTCCACAACACAGAGAAAGAAACACCTGGCGATTCTTATTTTAGCACAAAATACCAACATAGATATATGTTTCTAAGGTAACGTTCAAGACAAGATTGGCCCAGGACAGTGTTTAATAGGAGGCCCCAGGTTCGGTTCCCGGGGCCTCCTTGAACAGGCAGACAGCCTTGAGAAGGCAAGCCGCCACGGGCAGGGCAAGCCGCCACGAGCGGGCAGGGCAAGCCGCTGGCGAGCAGGCAGGCTGCCGCGCGGTGAGCTGACTCGGCGGGCCCCCACAGCGGGGGAAGACAAGCAGACATAAAAGAATGCAAAAATGAACACAGCAAGAACAAGCAGAAAGGGGGGGATATGTAATAAATAAAAAATAAATCTTAAATAAATAAATAAATAAATGGGGTAGGCACTCACTTGTGTTCACTAATGGACGTTAATTACTGTATTTTCCTTCCTTGGGCCTATGGAACAATGGTTTCTGAGTGGTCCCTTTTATGACAACCACCTTCCCATAAATTGAAACACTATGAATAACAGCTCAAGTTTTAAAACTGACATTTAGTAACTGCAGCTACCACTCACTGATTACTTACATAAGCACTGTACAGGCATCATCTCATTGAATCCTCATAACCACCCTACGAGAAGGGTATTATCAGTGTCCCCATTTTATAGTTGCAAAAGCTAAGCACTCAGCTAATAAGTGCTCGATCCAGGGCTGTTTAACCCCAAAACATGTGTCCTTAACTACTATCTATACTGCATCTCTCTTCAAAAGTAGAATTTAGTGGGGGCCGGCTCGATAGCACAGTGGATAGGGCACCGGCATACCACATGGGAGGCCCTGGGTTCGATTCCCGGGGACCTCTCCTAGCGGGCAGACCGCCTTGAGAATGGCAAGCCGCCATGGGTGGGCCAGAGCCGCCGTGGGCAGGGCAAGAAGCTGCCACGGACAGGGCAAGAGCCGCCACAGGCAGGGCAGGTCGCCCGCGAATGGAGTGCAGCCAGCCACCTGCGAACTGAAAGCCCGCCGTGAACGGACGCAGAGACCGCCCACAAGCGGGAAAAGCCGCGCCTGCGCAGTGACCACTCTCAGCGCGTCGCCGCAGCGGGGGGAAGGGGAGATATGTAATAAAATAAATAAATCTTTAAAAAAAAAAAATAGAATTTAGTGTTTACTTTCAAAGGAGTTTATCTCAGAGATAATCTGATTTCAAGAAAACCCATGCTCAGATATGAACTAATACTTACTGCCTGTGTAAATTTAAGTTACTAACCTCATCAAGCCTCAGTTTCCTTATCTGTAAAATGGGGAAGATCATACCTCACAGTTTTGTTGTCAGGAATAAATGGGATAATGTATGTCAAGTGCTTAGCACAAGGACTGGCAGAGTACACTTAATAACTGTTACCTAATACTTTCATTAATCCATGGTAAGTATCTAGTCATAAAATTATTTTCAACTCTGGACTGGCCAAAACCATTCTGTGGATTTTCAGGACATGAAATAAAATCTTGAACGCATAATTTGCTGCCTCCGGAAGAACATATACCTTTCTTTTTCCTTATTATATGGAGAGAGGGAGCCTAACGCTAATGTTGACATTTGCCTTTCTCTTTAGCACAATATCCAGGCAAACATCCAGGAGCTGGCAGGGCCAGGCATGGGAGTCTGTCCAGGGCAACCCTGAAACAACACCTAGTCAGCAAATTCTCAAAAAGCCACAGGCCTGTCAGGGGAAAAAATGGAGGTAACCTATGTAACTTTAGAAGGTGGTGTTTTGATTGGAAACGGTAAGGCTAAAGACAAAAGAAACTGTACACAAACATTATACTCTAGCTGGTGAAGTTGTTTCTCATGGGGTAACAGGTTAAAAATTCTAAAACTGCTTTACATGTATAGTAGGGTTGAATTAATAAGAAAATGGATGGTGGATTTTGAGAGATAGCTTCTCACTGTCACAGAAGGGAGTTAGAGACAAGCAAGAAGGGGAAAGCAAGAATGAAACATCTGGTACTGGACTAGAGTAGGATATATCAGTATGAACTCATGTTTAGCATAATAGAGATGAGTAGATACCGAAATATTATACACACAGGTGTTTACATGGGTTACTATGCATACACTTATTTCCTAACTTCATCCACTGAGAGGGCCTAGAAGCAGTAACAGCCCAGTAGCAATAAACATATCTAGTGCCCAAATCCTGGTTTCTAATATCGTTCGCCAAAAAAAGAACCAGGGTGCCTTCAAGAAATGCCTAATTCTAGGGCTTTGACAGGGAAAATACAAGATGTGTCTGAAGCATCTTATAGAGCCCAAAAAGGTTCAAAAGACAAAAGGATAAGGGCATGTCAAAGGGACACAAAGAGCCAACCTGAAAGAGTTCCCAATAACCAAAGCTGGAACAATTTGGGCAAAAAATAAATAATATAATATTGGATAACCCAAAGACTGAGTCCATACTAAAATGCCTGAATGCATAAATAAATATGGGGAAAGAAACATATTTTCCTTACAGAAGAATTCCAAGTAACTTATGTAGATAGTCCCTGCTCCAGGAGAAAGAGCTTAATCCCCACCTCCTAACTTAAATGTGAGCTGCACCTAGTGACTTGCTTCCAAAAGGCAGAGTAGGGAAAGGAGAAAAAAAAGGAGTAACTAAGGTGGAACTACCTGGCTAAGACTACCTCGGTCAGGTGATCAGTCCTGTTGATACCTTGTACCCCTTATTCCATATGATGAAAACGGTACTTTGACTCTGGGCTATTCTCCCTGAGAAACCATAATCCCAGTGTAACCAGGAGGGAAAAAAAATCAGGAAAAAACAAGCTGAGGGTCATTCTACAAAATACCCTCACTTAAAAAATAAAAAAATAAAAATAAAAAAACTGAGAAACTGCCACACACCAGAGGAGACTAAGGAGACATGACAACTAAACGAAGTGTGGGGCCAGCTGTAGCTCAATCAGTAGGGCGCCGGTTTACCACATGGGAGGCCCCGGGTTCAGTTCCCAGGGCGTCCTTGAGCAGGCACACCGCCTTGAGAAGGCCAGCCGCCGTGGGCAGGGCAAAGCTACTGTGGGCAGGGCAAGGCCGCCCACGAGCAGGCAAGGCCGCCGCACGGTGAGCTGACTCGGCAGGTCGCCGCAACGGCGGGGAGACAAGCAGACACAAAAGAACACAAAAATGAACACAGCAAGAACAAGCAGAAAGGGGGGGAAATATAATAAAAATAAATAAAAATTTAAAAAATAAATGAAGTGTGGTATCCTGGATGGGATCTTGAGGCAGAATAAGAAAATTGCTGAAAAAACTAGTGAAATTCAAATAGAGTCTGGAATTTAGTTAATAGTAACGTATCAAAGTTGGTTTCTTAGTTGTGACAAATGCACTACAGTAATATAAGAGGTTAACAACAGAGGAAGCTGGGTGAGGATTATATGGGAGCTCTTGGTACTATCTTTGCAACTTTTCTGTAAATCCAAAAGTCTCCTAAAATTAAAACTTTACTAGGAAAAAAAAAAAAAAGCCACAGGCTGACCCTACAACCACTTTAAGGAAACGCTAGCCATGATAGGAGCTATACTCTAGGTTACGAGGATGCAGATCTCCCTCCATCATCTCTCATATGTTTAACTTCTCAGGGTTCTTCAAATATAAGAATGCTCTGCCCTGGCCCACAGAGATGCCCAGAAACAAGTAGCCATACCCCAGGAACCACTTCCCCTTGTGCTTCTGCTTCACACTTGTGCCCTGTAGTTAGTGTTCCCTACTCAGATCAAATAACCACATATAATGTGCCAGGTGTTTTCATTTACAGGAACAAATGCTGTCTGCTTAGTTCATGCCACAGTGACGTTCACCTCAGTTCACTAGAAACTGTGGCTGCTGGGCCCCACCTACCCTTGGAATTCTGGATATCATTGCACAGTACCCACTGCGGCCACTCTCCCCATCCTGAGGCGCCTCAGTGCTCAGATTTCCATACAGCAGTGCACTTCGGTTATTCTTGCTCATTTTCAGGAACACGTCACTTCTACCTCCAATTGTCTTATCAGAAGTCACCATCCACCTATCCAAATCTTCTTTGCCACGGAACTGCCAGACAACCTTAGCTTGTTCCAGCAAGACTTCATGCAAAGGGCGGCCTTCAGGCCCTATCCAACGATTCACAAAATCATCCTTCAGGCGCCTCAAATGGTCCTTTATTTCATCCTGAATTGCTTTATCAAAACTAACTTCAGGCTTCTCATCAGGAGAAGTTATGTCCAAAGCAAATTCTCCCTGGTGATGTCCTTGTAAACCCTCTTCAGTCTTCCTCTGAGGGGAGGCTTTGCCAGGAGCAACCACTGGTTTCTGAAGACTATTGGAACAATAGTCTGCAAAACGAGTATCCAAAAATAGATGTGAGGCAGCACTTGGCTTCTGGCATTTTCTGAGAATATAAATGCCATTCAGCAACTTGTGAACCAAAGCCATGGTTAGAAAAAGTCAAAATGCAAAATTCTCCCTGGTCCACCAGGAAAAGACACTTCAATGATTAGCCCAATTCCACCTATAACAGAAGAGATATTGAAAGAGTGACAGTGTAGCAATGAATGCATCACAATTTCAACTTCAGTCCAGATCATGTATAGTGAAATTAATGAACTTATTTTCTAATTCTATAAACATTTACCCAGTACCTACTATGAGCAAAATATTATATACAAAGCATTGTGACTAATACCAAGATGAATAAACAACACAGGCCCTATCTTCATAGAGCTAACAATCAAGCCCAAAATAGTTCAAGTATATGCCAAAAACTCTCTCAGGAGGTTGTGTCAATTCTAAAGCAAACTTTTATGCTCGATATTTAAAAATACAATAGGTTCTTAAATGGGGCCGGCTGTAGCCCAGTGGATAGGGCGCCCGTTCACCACATGGGAGGCTCCGGGTTCGGTTCCCAGGGAACTCTCCAAAGCGGGCAGACCGCCTTGAGAAGGGCAAGCCGCCGTGGGCAGGGCAAAAAAAGCCACCACAGGCAGGGCAAAGCCACCCATGAATGGAGCAGATCCGCCCATGAACGTAGCGGAGCCGCCTGTGAATTGAAACAGACCCACCCGAGAACGGAGCAGAGCCGCCTGTGCGGTGACTGGACTCGGCGCGTCCCCGCAATGGGGGGAGACAGAGCAGACACAGAAGAACGCAGAGACATGAACACAGCAAGAGCAAGCAGAAAGGGGGGGATATGTAACAACAACAAAAAAATAGGTTCTTAAAATAAAATGTTCAGTTAATTTGCCCTAGGATGTGGGCCAAATGACTTAACACTTTAGCACTTCATCAATAAAAAGAGGGCTACATTTGTATGAGCATTGTACGGAAAGTCAGAAAAACTGGACTTGACACCTGGCTGTGCCCACTTATTGAGTTGTGAAATTGTGAATATTGGCAATTTAGTACAGCTAAACCTAATGAAGCTGTTTATGCTCAGGTAAACCAGTTGATCGTTTGAGGCCTTCCCTACCTACCTTAAGGGATTCTTCTGAAGATGAGACAGACGATGGCTATGAAAGGGTTCACTGATTCAGTAGGCCTGATGAGGGCCCCAAGATTCTGCATGTCTAACAAGTCCCTAGTACAAGGCCCACACTTTGAGTAACAAAGCTTTGACTATCAATCATTATTTGACCTCCTCAAAGAGAGATCCTAAACAACAGTAGCAATAACACCATCCCCTCATTTAAATACTATTCTTACTATTTTCAAATCATCTTGACATCTTTTATTGCATTTAATCCACATAAGAAACCTGTGAGACAAGGCAGGTAGATATTTCCTTTCTGTAGAAAACAGACACCAAAAGTTGAAGTGACTTGCCTAAGATTACAGTGCTAATCAGTATGGAAACTGGAACCAGAACCCTGGCCTTAACTCCTTCCACTGGATGATGCTGCCTCTCCATATGCGAGATATTAGTACTATTAAGACTATAGTTCTGGGGCCGGCTCGATAGCCCAGTGGATAGGGCGCCGGCATATCACATGGGAGGCCCTGGGTTCGGTTCCCGGGGACCTCTCCTAGCGGGCAGACCGCCTTGAGAATGGCAAGCCGCCATGGGCGGGCCGGAGCCGCCGTGGGCAGGGTAAGAAGCTGCCACGGGCATGGCAAGAGCCGCCACAGGCAGGGCAGGTCGCCCGCGGATGGAGCGCAGCCAGCCACCCACGAACTGAAAGCCGGCCGTGAATGGACGCAGAGACCGCCCACAAGCGGGGAAAGCCGCGCCTGCGCAGTGACCACTCTCGGTGCGTTGCCGCAGCAGGGGGAAGGGGAGATATGTAATAAAATAAATAAATCTTTAAAAAAAAAAAAAAAGACTATAGTTCTAATAAAATAATAACTTTGCCTTTAGCAGCAAGTTTAATGAGCACTGGCAGGAAGTGCTGCTGGAACCAGGAAAGTTAAAATAGCCCCCTCTCATTCCCATTCCAGCTACTCCTGGGAGGAAATAATATATACAATGGCAGTTTCTTTGTCTTTCTTTGTCTTTTCAAACACAAACACACACACACACACACACAAAAAAAAAAAAAACCCACAAAAAAACAGATTATAGTACTGAATGAGAAACTAAAACTAAATGGAGACTGAAAAACATTTTTTCCAAAGTCTCAAAATGCCAATAAAGCAACTATCCAGTTCACCTGCCTTAGTTGTCCAAGAGTCCACATCAAAATGGCACCAGACCATTCTAACAAACAAACAAAAAAAAAAAAACAGGACTTGTCATCCTTCTAGAATGCCCCTACTCCTTCACTCCCCACGTTCAGTGGATCACCACCTTCTCTCCTAGATCACTGCACTTTTTCCCTGGCCCTAAGCTTGCAACTCCCACTCTATCCACCACTCAGCATTTAGAAGGGCTTAAAGCACAAAACCAATAATTCAGCTTCTCTGATTAACACTCTTCAGAGGGAAAAAAAATTCAGGGCCCCCTCCCCCCACACAGTCTTCAGAATAAACCCTAACTTTCCCCACAGTCTACAGAGGCCCTCCAGATCTGACCTCTGCTCATTTCTCCAAACTCACCTATAGCCACAGCCCACTCTGAACACTCTGCTCCAACCACAGAAAATACTTGTGGTACCACAAGTACCACCCAGAACTCTCTAGGCTTCAGGCCTTAGCCAATTGCTGCTCCCTGGGCCAGAAATACCCTCTACCAGGTTTGCCGAGCTAACTCATCCTTTGGGACTCAGCTCAGACTTCCCTTACCTCCTCCAAGAAGCCTTCATTGATTACCCAATTCTGCCACGACCTGGGCCCCTCCCAGGTGTTCCCACTGTATCACATGCTTACACTTTCCCTGCTGTTTACTGGCCAGTTTACTTGTCATTCTCCCCCGCTAGATTGGAAGAGTCTTGAGGGGGAGAAACTATCTTCATTATGGTTCCCTCAGCTCCCATCATAGTGACGGTCATGCAGAAGGCTTCCAATATTTGTTGATTAAATAATATGCCCACATTTCTCCACCTCCGATGCCAGTGTCTTGGTTCAAAGCCTTATTATCTCTTACCAGAACTACTGTAATTCTCCTAACTCAGGGCTTCTCAAACTTTGAAGTGACCAGGAATCACCGAAGAATCTTGATAAAATTCAGATTCAGATTCAGTAGGTCTGGGATTGAGCCTGAGATCCTGGCAGTTCTAACAAACTCTCAGGTAATGCCCTTGCTCTTGGCCCTTGGAACACCCTTTAACTGGCAAAGTCTTAACTCATCTCTGACTCTGATCTCTAGCTCCTCTCCCAATTCATCCTTTACCTAAAAACAAGTGGTTTTTCTAAATATGATGACATTCCCTTCCTTACACTTCAGCAACTCTCCCCTGAAATTCAAATTCCTACACATGACATACAAGGTCCTTCAAAATGTGCCCACCTCCCTGATCTAACCATCTATGCATGGGCAGCATCCGCAGCTCTAATAAGACCAACCTAGGAGTCCCTCACCTGCCAAACTCTCAGGCCTCCAAATCCCTTGCTCCAGTTGTCGGCCACACTGCTAGGAACTTGATTCTTCCAGCTCATGCTCTGAACTTTTGTGCTTCCTTTAAAACGCAGCTCTAGAGGGGGAAGCAAATGTGCCTCAAATGGTTGGGCTCCCATCTACTATATGGGAGGCCCTGGGTCCGGTTCCCGGGGCATCCTGGTGAGGGCAAGTTGGCCTGAGCCCACTGAGAGCTGACGGCCCGCTCAGCATCTGGCACAGCAAGATGACGCAACAAAGGGAGACAAGCAGACACAGAGGAAACATGCAGCAAATAGACACAGAAAGCAGACAGGAAGCAAAGGCTGTGGGGGGGGGGATAAATAATAATATTAAAAGAATAAATATATAAAATTAATGCTTTATGCTTTAAAAAAAATGCAGCTCAAGAGCCTCAATTTTCCAATGCTCTTTGTCTCTGCTGAAAAAGAGTCAAGTAGCCCTAAATATCAGGGAGCCAGGCCTTGGTGTTGCTAGGCCTGGCACTCAGAGCTAGACTCTGTTGTTCTCCTATTGAACAATTTCACAGAACATCAACAACAGAAAGGCCACTCTGTGACCATAATGAATCAAGATAAAAACAATACCACTCCTTAATCACATCTGAAGGAAGAAAAAAACATGAACATTGTTCAAACCACAAAAAATGACCAAACATCCTATCTTGGCTAATATGAGTGAATGCTGCTTCTTGATCAATTATGGCTCTAGTCTCACTCTAGTCTTCTAGATAAAATTTAAGATCATCAAAGGGAAGCAGATGTGGTTTAGGCGACTGGGCTCCCGCCTACCACATGGGAGGTCACTGGTTCAGTATCCCAGTGCCTCCTAAAGAAGACAGCAAGCTGACATGACGGCAGGCCCGGTAAGCTGACGCAACAAGATGACGTGACAAGAGACATGGGAGGAAAAAACAGAATGAGAGACAAAACAAAGCAGGGAGCGGATGTGGGTCAAGTGATTAGACATCTCCCTCCCACATCAGAGGTCCCAGGTTCGGTTTCCAGTTCCTCCTAAAGAAACAAAGATGACAAACAATCTCAGCAAGTGAAAAACAACAAGGGGGTAAGGAGAAATAAATAAATCTTAAAAAAAAAAAAAAAAAGAACACCATAGAATTACTTCCTGACAGTATACACCCCAAAATCAACTAACACAAGCCCAAATCCTACAAGACCTTTCTAATACTCTTACTGAGGTGCCCATGGTTCCCTGTGGTTAATCCCTCACTGCAAAAAGTAATAAACCCAACTTATTCAGCTACAGCAGGGGTTCTTAACAAGGGGTCTATGAGCTTGAATTGAAATTATTCTTGTGGGGACATGTAGGTGCAGGTGTGATAAATTTATTAAATAATACGCAGTATGTGTGGACTTAGTAAGGGGTCCAAGGTTTTTACCTGACTAGCAAAGGGGTTTGTGGAACAAAAAAGGTGGAAAAAAAACCTTGAATTACAGGCATAGTCCTAGTGCTTTGTTGTTGTTTTGTCTCACTGTTTGTTTTTTTTATTAATTGTTATCTACTTTTATTTTTATTTTTTCCTTTTATTGTTTCTTTTGTTTGTTTTCTTTTTTTGTTTTTTTCCTTTTTTATTTCCTGGTGATCTTTGACTGAAGAACATCGACAATGTTCTTCTTCCATGTTCTTCTAAGAACCTGTGCCTACCTCTCCTAGCCTTACATATTAGAATTCTTGCTTATATCTGTCTGACTAACTAGCCTGATGGACTTTGTGGGATAAATGAATGAATAAATGAAAACCATATACACAGCATGATTTCACATAGACTGAAAATGGAAGGGAACCAGAAGAAATAAAACAGTTGATCTGAGATGCTGGAATCATGGGTAATAATTAAATCTCCCTTACTGATTGTTTTAAATGATGGTTTTTTTTTTTATCTTTTTTTTTTAAATGATTTGAGCTACATATACAGGAATTTGGGAAACAAATGATAAGCCCACAAAAATGGAGTTATTTTATAATCATAAAAATGATTTTTGTGAATCCTATGCATAGGCTACAACACTACAGGGCAAATAGGCAAGAGCCACAATTGTATATATACTAATATTACAAGTGTAAAGATATACCGATAAAAAAAGATTAGGGAAAAAAAGAAAGAGAGCAGAAAAAAGGCTTAAAGTTGCGTGTAGAGTGATGGCATTATAAGTAACATTATTCACCCTATTTTCTAAATCCTAAGTAGCATGGTTGCTTCTAATAATAGAACTTTAATTATAAATGTTTTGCATATTTTTACCAATAAACACAAAGTAAAACTCATTAATTGGACGATACCGGGCAGAGGTTAAAGGTGAGTTTTGCTGGCAACGTTAAAATACACAGCTAGAAACGAGAAATATTAGTAAAGATTGCATATCCAGGGCTTATACTACGTGCCAGACACTTTGCTAACTATATTTTCATTGATTCCTCACAAACTCTGTGAGGTACTATTCCAATTATAGAGACAAGGAAACCCGAGGTCACACAGATAAGTGGCAAAACTAACCCTAGATCCAGCGTTTAGCACTCCATCCAAGCTAGGAGAGCGACCCAGACGGTAACGACAGGTCTCGAGAAGCTGGGCTTTCACCGCCCCTCAACCCTCCTCACCTGCCAGAGCGGAGTCGCCCTCCCATGTCCGGGACGTTCTATCCACCGGTGAACGCCAACTCGCCTCCCCGGCGGGCTCCTAGGAGTGGCTTCCTCCCGGGTCCCCTGCTTTTTCCGTCCAGGTCCCTTCCCTTTTCCTGTCCGGTACCAAACCAGACGTTAGGACACTAGAGTTCCGGTAGGGTGCGGAAAGCGGGCGGGTTAGCAAGAACCTGGAGCCCTCCGAACTGAGACTTTTGGTCCACCCGCTCCCCAATTCACTCAGTTTCCACCCCTCCTGATCTCTTCTGTCCGATGTAGGAAAATGAGGACATTTTAGAGAAGTTTTTCGCCTCGCCTTACTTCACCCCACCTTCTGGCAGCAAACTCCATCCTTGCATCTTTCAAATAGGACACAGATATTGCCAATGCCCCTTCGCCCCCAGACTCCTGGGTCCCCTCATGCTTGCTCTCCATGCAGCTCCCCCAAGAGCTCGCCACGTCCCAGAGGGCCGCATCTGCTGAGATTGCCGCGCGGAATACCTGGAGATGGCGTCTAATCAGCAAACCGCCCTACCCTCCATGGCCCAACTCCACCCCGCGGGCCCCGCAGTCCTTAGAGCTTCTATTATATTTCGGGCACACCTCTGTTACAGAAATTTAAACTTTTTAAAAAGTTTGTATTGTGGAAACATTGGTACAACGTAACATTTCCCATTTTAACCAATTTCAACTATACAAATCAGTAGCATTAATTACTTTTTTTTATCTTAATTTTTCATTCACTTCTCCCATCCTCTATCATGTTGTGAGGTGTTTGAGTCCAGAATTGTCCTGTTAGTCCTTTCTCCAGCACCTAGCATAGTGCTGGAATGAAGTAAGCATGCAGCAAGAATTTGAATAAATTGTATCAGCTGGCAGCCTTCTCCCAGCCCCATCCTCAGTACCCATGAAAACCGTTCTTTTCCAAGTTTCCTAAGGACCTCACCAAAAATCCAACTGCCTCTTCAAAGTTTCTTCCATCAAGTTTCCATGCCTTCTCCTCTTCCTTAAATTCTGCTTTGACTTCTCAGACTCTACAATGTCTATCTCCCCTACTTCCTCAGAATTTCCCTATCTGTTTCCTTCACTGCCTTGCTCTTCTTTCTCTTCCCAGAACCTTAAATGTAGATTGTCTCCAAAGCCCAGTGGGCATTTTCTTTTCTAGCCTCAAATATGAGGTATCTACAGACAATTTGATCATCTCTTTCCCTGAGCCCCAGCATACATTTCCAACCATTGGCAGTCAATTCCAGCTGTGGAATATATCACTAGCATCTCAAATTCAGTACACATGTTTAAAACTGAATACATCTGGGAACCAGCTGTGGCTCAATTGGTAGGGCTCTGGTTTACCACATGGGAGGCCCCAGGTTCGATTCCGGAACCAAACCTGGGGCCTCCTGGAGAAGGCAAGCCGCCGCTAGCAGGCAAGCTGCCAAGCTGCTGCATGGTGAGCTGACTCAGCGGGATGCTGCAGCAGGGGGAGACAAGCAGACACAGA
>PVKH010010134.1:0-18426 GCA_004027955.1 Chaetophractus vellerosus | reverse complement strand
TTTTTTTTTTTGTTACATAGCCCCTCCCCTTTCTGCTTGCTCTTGCTGTGTGTCCATTCTTCTGTGTTCTTCTATGTCTGCTTCTTGTCTCTCCCCATCTTTTGTGGCGATGTGCTGAATCAGCCCTCCGCGCAGGCGGCTCGCCCCGCTCGTGGGTGGCTCCATTCTGTTTCATGGGCGGCTCCGCTCCGTGTTTTGCGGGCAGCAGAGCTCTGTGTTTTGTGGGCTGCTTGGCTCCGTGTTTCACGGGCGGCAGCTCTGTGTTTCAAAGGTGACTTGCCTTGCCCATGGTGGCTTTGCCCTGCCCGTGGCGGCTTTTTGCCCTGCTCACGGCAGCTTTGCCCCACCCACGATGGCTTGCCTTTCTCAAGGCCGTCTGCCCGCTCAGAGAGGTCCCCGGGAACAGAACCCGGGGCCTCCCATGTGGTGTACCGGTGCCCTTATCCACTGGGCTATACAGCCAGCCCCACTTCCATAGCTTCTGATGAGAAGTCAGCACTTAAGCTTATTGAGGACCCCTTGTACATGACAATTTGCTTTTCTCTTCTTGCTTTCAGAGTTCTCTCTTTATTGTTGACATTTGACATGTTGATTATGTTTTATAGTAGGTCTATTTGGGTTTATGCTGGTTGGAGTTTATTGAGCTTCTGGAATGTGTACCTTCTTGTCTTTCATCAATTTTGGGAAGTTTTCAGCTATTATTTCTTCAAATATTCTTTCTGTTCCTTTTTCTTCAACTTCTCCTTCTGGGACTCCCATACTGTATATGTTGGTGTGCTTCATATCGGCCCACAGGTTCTTTAGGCTCTGCTCACTTTTTTTTCATTCTTTTTTTCTGTTTGCTATTTAGACCAAATGATTTCAGTTAGCCTGTCTTCTGGTTTGCTGATTCTTTCTTCTGCCTATTCGCATCTGGTTTTGAACCCCTCTAGTATATCTGTTGTGTTTTTCATCCCCAAATGTTCTGTTTGGCTCCTTCAAAAAATTTTAAATTCCTTTTGTTCATGCATCATCTTCTCGATTTCCTTTAGTTCTATGTTCATGTTTCCTTTAGCTAACTGAACTTATTTAGGAAAGCTGACTTAGTATCTGTGATTAGTTGTTCCAATACCTGTGTTTCTCCTGTTATTTTATTTCTTCCTTTGAAGGGACCATCTCTTCCTGTTTGTTTGTATGTCTTGTGATCTCTTTTTGAAACCTGGGCAATTGATTATTTTGATGTGCTAACTCTGGAGGTTAGATTCTCCCTTTTACATAAGGTTCTAGTGTAGATTGGCTATGTGCTAAGACTCTTCTTCAGTGGTTCACCCAGTTTATACTGAACCTATGGAATAGCCCATGGTTAACAGTTGGTTGTCCTCAGGTTTCTCTGAGACTGTATCTTGTCTTGGGAATACATAGTAATTTTTAAGAATTCCCCAGTATGTATGACTGTCTCCCCTCTAAGAAAGGAGTTCCTCTCCCCAATTTCTTCTCCCTGGGCCCTTGGCTGCGCTCTTTTTTTTTTTTTTTAATTTATTACATATCCCCCCACCTTTCTGCTTGTTCTTGCTGTGTTCATTCTTGTGCCCTTCCGTGTCTGCTTATCCACCCCCCATGCGGCGACCCGCTGAGTCAGCTCACCGCGCGGCGGCCCGCCCACTTGTGGCGGCCTGCCTGCTCGTGGGGGCTTGCCCTGCCCATGGCGGCTTTGCCCTGCCCATGGCAGCTTTGCCCTGCCCGTGGGGGCTTGCCCTGCCCATGGCAGCTTTGCCCTGCCCACGGCAGCTTTGCCCTGCCCGTGGGGGCTTGCCCTGCCCATGGCGGCTTTGCCCTGCCCATGGCGGCTTTGCCCTGCCCACGGCAGCTTTGCCCTGCCCACGGCGGCCTGTCCCCTCAAGGCGGTCTGCCCACCCGAGGAGGCCCCGGGAACCGAACCTGGGGCCTCCCATGTGGCAAACCAGCGCTGCACCAACTGGGCTACAGCCGGCCCCTGCTCGTTGTTTTTATTATAGTTTTTACTCTCTGGTAGCTGTGATCAGCTCAGCTCCACTCCTGCACTCTAGTCTGCCATTTCATTTCAACTTTCGGCACTGGGTCCCTGCTGTTGTTCAACAGCTCAGCTTCCCCTTCCTGTGAAGCTTTTCTGCCCCCATTAACTTTTGTGTTAGGGGACCCACACCTGTGCCCTTTCTTCCACAGAGCCAGTTGGGGTGGATGTACAAAGACACTCAATATTTTCATTTAGTTGCACCAGTGACTAGACCCCAGGGACCCTCACTGTGACCCAGTGGCAGCCACAGGTAGGACCTCAGGGACCTGCAATTGATGGCAAGTGTGTTAACAAGCTGTTGTGAGTCAGACAAATTGCCTCATGGGTCCCAGTATGGGGGAAGGGCGCAGACCTGTAAGTTTGTCTGGGGTTCTCCTACCTTTTTTAGTTTTTTTTGTGTTTTTTTTTTTTTTTTTTTCTGATTCAGCATTCATTGAGTTGTTCTCTAGTCTTGATCATCTTCCAGAGTTTTAAGAAAGTTAATTCTGCCTGTTGTTTGCTGTTTTTTAGCGGGGGTGCTCAGCAGATCTTATACCACCATCTTGATAACATCACTTCCTCTTCCTTAGTTGAGGAGACAGAGATGGGAGTGTGGGAATGTCAAGGCAACTGGACTTCACAGGACACAGATACCAGAGAGGAGAGAGCTGCACAGAGAGAAAACTCCCGAGATTTGCAGAGGGTCTCCCTTAAGTCTTCAGGTGAGTGTAGATCAGTTCATGTACCTGGACACGCTTGCCTGAAGCTGGGGAAAGAGCCACCTGCAAGATTAAAGGAAACAGTTGTGTTTTGTAGTTGAGGAACATGTTAGAGCTACAAAGAGAGAAACAGAAAGAATAGTGACCTGAAGAATGAAGAGGACTTAGATGAGAAACTGGGCTGTGGAAGACTTGTTCTGCAGCAGAGTTGATATTCTGGGTGTCTCCCTCTCTTTTTTTAAAAATTTATTGTGGTAATGTACAACACAAAATTTCTCATTTTAACCACTTTCATATATATAATTAAATGATAATTAATTACATTCAGGATATTGTGCTAGCATCACCACCATTTATTACCAAAACTTTTTCTTCACCCCAAGCTGAAACTGTATACCCATTAAGCATTTACTACCCCTAACCCCCCACCAAGCCCTTGGAAACTTGTAATCTACTTTCTGTCTCGACGTATTTGCTTATTCTAGGTATTTAATATAAGTGAAATTATGCAATCTTTGTCCTTATATGTCTGGCTTATTTCACTCAATATATGTCTTTAGGATTCATCTATGTTGTAGCATATAACAGAAATTCATTCCATTTTATGGAATTATGTATCAAATTTTGTTTATGCATTCATCTTCTGATGGATACTTGGATTGTTTCCATCTTTTGGCTATTGTAAATAATGCTACTATGAACATTTGTTTACAAGTATGTGTTTAAGTGAGTCCCTGTTTTCAGTTCTTAAGGGTATATACCTAGATGTGGAATTGCCGGGCCATATGGTAATTCTATGTTTAACTTTCTGAGGAACTTCAAACTGTTTTCTACAGTGGCTGCACCATTTTACATTCCCATCAGCAATGTATGAGGGTTCCTATTTCTTTGCATCATCACCAACATTTGTTATTTTCCATATTTTTTTCAGTAATAGCCATTCTAGTGGGTGTGAAGTGGTATCACATTGTGGTTTCCCTAATAGCTAAATGATATTGGGCATCTTTTCATGTGCTTTCATTTGTCTATCTTTGGAGAAATATCTTTTCAAGTCCTTTGCCCATTTTCTAATTGGGCTGTTTGTCCTTTTGTTGCTGAATTGTAGGAGTGTCCTCCTTTTCCAAAGTAGATTTTTTATTGGAGTAAAACATACATATAGAAATGTGCACAAATAATAATGTGCTTATTGAGTTTTCTCTGCCACACTCATGTAAACCAGATCAGGAATAGAACACTCCCCAAAGGTCCTTTTGTGCCTCTCCCAACCTTTTAACACCCCTGTCCCTCCCTCCCTCCCCCATTTTCCTTAGCTGGTCCTATATACAGTCTCGCTAAAGGCTGTTGCTGCTGCTGCTTCTCCGGCTAACCCTGACCGACCAGCTATGAGCTCTGTGTGGCATGGAGGGTTTCCAAACACTAGTTCTCTTGGGGGTGCTGTTTAAATTCTTTGGAAGACCCTGTGGGGCCTCCCCATTGCCCAACTTCCTGACATAGGAGTTCTGGCTCTGGACTGATGTCCATTCTTCGTCAGCTTGGTTATTAAAGCACTCTCGCCTGGCAGGCAGCCCTCTTGGTGGGGTACCGGAAAGATGGCTCAAGCCCAGCTGCATTCCACAGGGTCCGCTCGACCCATGGGAAACTTATGCTTCCCAGCCGTGCCAGGCGGAGGACTGAAGGCTCCTCCGTGGTCCCTCTCTAAAGATACTATTTCCCTCCAGTTCTCTCTTTTCCTGTGTATATAGAGAGATGCCCAGTTATCAGGTCCTTTAAGGATGCAGCTCTCCTACTAGAGAAAGACCTGCCAGTCCCCCTTCTTGCAGGCCTCCGTCATCACTGTAAGCGGTTATCTCGGGGAGGGAAGTCACCGCTTGTCACAAGGCTGACAACTTATACCTGCAACTCTCTTTCTTTCCCTTCTCATTTTCATTTTGAAGGAAGCAGGATGGGGAGCATCTGGGGAGCAAGGCCAGTTTTATGCCTCTCAGTAAGGCCTGAGGGAAGGTTCTGGCCTAGTTGTTGGTTCTCTTTAAAATGTATTTTACTTAATACCCCTTTGTCCCCAGCTTTGGGTCCTGGTTGTCAATTTTAGGACAACAGCAACAAGAACAAAAATCCCATTTTCCTTCCTGCTACGTAATGATCAGTGGAGAACACATAGTACAACAAGTTTTATATTAGAAATTAGAGCAGCATTTACTGAAATGGGCTGTCCTGTTGATTGGGTCTCGGTTGCAAGCAATAGAATCCAACAGGCTAATTTAAACAAAAAAGAATTTTAGATGATTATAGAATAGCTCATGTGGAAGGAAAAGCTACTCCCATGCTTCTGAAAAGGCACTGGGCAGCTTTTGGCATAGTTCTGCTCCAACATTTTCTTTACTTGTGTGACTTTATCCAGGAGCCAGAATCCAAGGAGAATACTTGCCCTAGGGAAAAGGAGGCACTTTGATTGACATTCCCAATAAGATTGCGTCCTGAAGGGAAGGGGTGATTCCCCAGAGGACAATAAAGGCCTTTAACCAAAGAAGGAGACAGAAATTCTGGGAAGGTAAAAACAAAAGGTGTTCACTTCAGAGAGACAGATGAACGTAAAGAGTACACACGTGGCTTCAGAAAAGCCTTATTTGAGTTGTCTCTGCCACTTATTCTTTAGGGTACAAATTCTATGGATTCTTGTTTTCTCATCTGCAATATAGAGCTAAGTAATAGCTACCATCCATATCGTTGAAATGAGTAATTTAGAGTGCTGCACACTTCACAAAGCGCTTTATTTTTTGTACGGCATCAGTGCCTTCTGTTCCTGAGTATTATCTTGCAGATATTGTGTCTTTGTCGTTGTGTGTTGATGGCTTCCTGTGAACATATACATTGGCCTGATAGTAAAGCTTATAAACCTTTAAAAGCTCCATGGAAATGCCAGATGTTCTACTTCTGACAAATGTTTAGGCCCTGAATCCCTACAGGCTAGTGAATCTGATGTAGAGTTGTCAATATCTGCATCACTAGCTCTAACTTACTGTTAAATAAACCTTATTTACCCAGATCGTCTATTTATCTTGAAATGGATAGGAATTGAATCAAGAGGACTTTGTGCTTCTCAGCATGCAGAATGCCAAACAGATCTTATCTGACCTCTTGCTGCCCCCATACACAGCCCTGAGCGGCTCCAGAATCTGTGTTGACAATATTCCAACGTGTTCGGCTGATGTGCCAAAAACTATTGAAAACCTTAGGCCTGGACTGTGCTAGCAGCACCCTTTAAAGTCCTTGAAATCCAGGCATATCCTCAGAGGAAAGAGGCCTCACTTCACCTACAGAGGGATGGGTGGGAGGTGGAGCCTTCTGAGACCCAGGAAAGCCTTGGGCATTGTTGGGAAAATCCTCCAGAAAAGTGGGTGTACCAAAGTTGCAGTTTAACCTGGATCTGTGTTTGTTTCCTGCTGGGACTCAGGCCTGTTGCCGTGGAGGTCGGGTTCAGTGATTGTCTTTGCATGAGACCTAAGGTGCCTCCAGTGGGAAACCTGGTTCTGAGGGACAACAAAGGTCAAGGCACTCTTTTCATTTTTGCCTTTAATAGACCCTCAGTTGTTGGAGGCATGGAATACTTCTGAGAACAGAATGTGTTACTTCTATTTATTTTCTAGCCCAGTCTCCACATGGTTGGGGATGTGGTGTGGATTTCTAATATGGATGTGGTTGTGGATTTGAAATAAATTTCAGTCACCTAAAGTCTAACAGAAGTTAGGGCACAAACAACAAAGTTTTATTGCCTGCATAAACAGCAGAACATTGGAGCAAGGAGAGGGTTTGTTTCAATTATCTGTTGCTGCATAAAAACCTATTCGGGAACATAGTGGCTTTACACAATGACCAGCAAAACCTCTCATGGTTTTATGGGTTGAGAAGTTGGGCAAGGGTTGGCTGGGAGATTTTCTGCTCCAAGTGGCATCCACTGGGTCCCTTGATGCTATTCAGCTGATGGTTTGTTGGGTTTAAGATGGCTTCAGTCATGTCCCTGGTACATTGGTGGGGATGGATGGAAGGCTTGGCTCAGCTGACCCCTCTGCTTCTCTCGGGCATCTCCACATGGCCTAACCAGCAAGGTGGTTGGTCTTCTTATGTGGATGCTCAGGGATCCAAGAGACCAAGGCAGTCACTGCTAATCCTGTGACAAGCTGGTATAGTATCACTTTCACTGGCTTTCTGGTCAGCCCAAACTCATGGGCCCAAATTCAATGAATCCATCTGTGGTTAGTAGGGCTGTCAAAGAACTTATGGCCACCTCTCATCTGCCATAGAAGCATTTGCCGTTCTTCTGTAGAGAATTTGATGTGGCTCTGCATAGTATGGGCTGCAGGAAAAGCCTTTGTCACCAGTACAGCAGAGCCTGGTTGCATGGTGTAGAGAGCTTGTCTGTGACTACAGTGGGCAGAGGTGAGGTCCTCTTATGGGTTGGACAGTGTCAAACCCATAAGATATGTTGAGCCAGATTGTCTTGACTCAAATTCTGTCTCCTTACTTACCAGCCATGTTGCCTCAAATTACTCTCTGAGGCTCAGTTTCCACTCTGGTAAAATGGGGATAATAATAGAATCTACCTCACTGGGTTGTGGTAAAGATCAAAAGATGAATGGCATGTAAGGTGGTCAGCAAATCACTTGCCCATGGGAGGGCTCAATAAATGGTAGCTGCTGCTACTGCTTCTGTGAAAGTTGTTTTTATTGCTGTGCTTGTCCCCACTCCTTTGCACACCTCCTATGACACTGACACTCCTGGTGGAGGTGGAGAAGAAGCCCTGGGGCCCAGAACTTAGCAGGTCTTACCCATTGTGAGATTATGCTAGAGGATTTGTGGGAGGGTCCTTTGGCTTCAAGACCATTTTGTTATGAAAAACAACTTCTAAAAAATGCTCCCATTTGTGGACTCCCAGGAAAAAATAAATATGGTGTTTCTAACTTTTGACTGTGTGCCTCTAATTGGAGTTGCTTCTGTACATGTAGGAATTGTAGTAAAAGGGAATAGTCCCTCCCCCCACTCCTTCCAGTATTTTCTGGGATCTTTGTAGTCCAGAGACTTCCTCCTCTTGCTTAAAGCATTCAGTCTCTATCTGCAGAGTATGCCCTGGTGGGCTGTTGTGGGTAAGAGGTGTGGTCATGGATAATGGCAGTGAAAACAGTTTTTCTCTATTTTTTTCTGTCAGCTATTTTTCAATCATGGTCGCTGGTGCCAGTTTCAAAATCCATTTAAAAAAGTGAAGTGTGCTGTTCTGTATTCAGGTATCAGAAATCAATTTTGCCTTCTCTTCTCACCTCTCCACACACCTCACAACCCCCAGAAAAGTAAAGTAAGACTCTCTAAGACATTGGTATTCTAGTATACAATTAGAATGAACTGAGGACTTCCTGGGAAGATGGCAAAGTATGGAGCTCCAGAACTTAGTCCTCTCATCAAAACAACTGTTAAACAGGAACAGACTGTTTGAAACAACTATTTTAAAACTCCAGAGGCCAGAAGAACACTGTACAGCATCCAGGGAAGAGGAAGAAGAAGAGGCTGGTAAATTATGGTAAAGAACTATAAACTGCTCTCTCTGCACCAAGGGTTCCAGTGCCAATCCCTCTCTCTTGCAGCCCACCACCATAGGGTTCAGTTCCTGGCTAGTGGCTGGAGTCAGTAAGGGACATAAAAATTCTCTTCTCTAAGTACAGGAGTGTGCATGGCCTATTACTGACCACGGCTTTTGTTTAGTGAATTCAGATCATGGGCCCTGGCTCTGAAGGCAGCTATTGTTTCAACCCATCTTGGATAATGGCAGTGGCAGTCATGTTTTAACCCCACCCTGGACTGGGGGGAGGTGGTGGTGATTTAAAGATGCAGGGCTTCCTCAGGGCTGTGGGGGAAAGTTAGCTGAAGGGCTGCATTTTCTGGGAAGGCCAAGGAAGCTCAGCTTTGAGGAGCTGTTGGAGAAGTTTATGGCACCCTTCCTAATCCCCTAGTTTTGGCTTGGGAAGACTGACTTGGGAAAGTCCTTCTCAGGGTGACCCTCCTCCCAGAATTTGCCCTCCAGGCAAAAGCAGTGTAAAGCAACAGAAGAAATATAAAAAACTATTAAAGGCACCGGCTCGATAGCCCAGTGGATAGGGCGCCGGCATACCACATGGGAGGCCCTGGGTTCAATTCCCGGGGACCTCTCCTAGCGGGCAAGCCGCCATGGGCAGGCCGGAGCCGCCGTGGGCAGGGCAAGAAGCTGCCACGGACAGGACAAGAGCCGCCACGGGCAGGGCAGGTCGTCCGCGGATGGAGCGCAGCCAGCCACCCGCGAACTGAAGCAAGCGCCGGCCGTGAACGGACGCAGAGACCGCCCACAAGCGGGGAAAGCCGCGCCTGCGCAGTGACCACTCTCGGCACCTCACCGCAGTGGGGCGAAGGGGAGATATGTAATAAAATAAATAAATCTTTAAAAAAAAATAAAAATAAATAAATAAAGACTAACTATATTAGTCTGGGTTCAGACTAATAAAAAAAAAAAAACTATTAAAGTGGACAGTCTGGGACAAAGGCATGCTGGCTTCAGATACCCAGGAGTGGGAGGATTGTACCCTGGGAAACAGAGGGGACAGCCAAACTTGTGTGAACAGGGAACTCCAAAATAACTGACAAGCAAAAGCCCAGGACAAGACAGAGGCCTAGTAAGACAGGGAAATCCCTGTACAGTGCATTTGCCTTGGGAAGAAATTCCAGTTAGGAAGACCGAAGCTCAAGAAAATATGTCTTATTACCAGCTTGTTGCAAAATCAAGAAACAGACATCTCAGTAAGTAAATCCCAGAGTTAATATTTTAAAATATGTTAACATTTTAAAGTAAGAAACAGGAAATGATGTCTCATTCAAAGAAATAGGATAAAAATCCAGAAAACACCAGTGAAAAAGATAAGAATGTGGAATATCAAACATTAAAAAATGATCTTAAAAATGCTTAAGGAGATAAAGGAAAGTCAAGAGAAAAAACTAGAAGATCTCAGGAAAACTATGAATGAATGATATGAGAGTCTAAGTAAGGAAACAGAAATTTTAGAAATGAGCCAAGCAGAACTTCTGGAGTTGAAGATCACAGTATATGAAATGAAAGATACCCGGGAGGGTTTCAAGAGCAGATTGGTGCTGGCAGAAGAAAGATTCCGTGAAACTGAAGACAAGACACTTGAAGTGAGTCAGGCTGAGGAGCAGAAAGAAAAAAAATAATATTAAAAGCCAAAATAGCCTAAGACATCTATGGACACTGTTTTGGTCAGCCAAAGGTGTGCCTTTTGAAATATACCAAAGATTGGTTGGTCTTTATAAAGGGTATTTATTTGGGGTAGAAGCTTACAGTTACCAGGCCACAAAACATACAGTTCTTCCCATACCAAAGTCCGTGTGTTGGAGCAAGATGGCTGCCGACGTCTGCAAGGGCTCAGGCCTTTGGGTTCCTCTGTTCCCGGGGCTGCGTTTCTCACCGGGCTTAGCTTCTGCTTCTACCACAAGTTCAGCTGTAGACCATGAGACTCTCTGCGTTGCGTCTCTCCACAAGGCCAGCTGAAGCCTATCCGGCGATCGGCTCACTCCAACATCAGAACTGCTTCTCAAATCTTCTCCAAATCTCTGCAACTCAGGTCTGCTGCCTAGCCTTTATACTTGAGACCACACACACCGAGGGGCAGGGCCCAGTTAATTCCCTTATCATAACTTAATCATGCCCAGATGAACAGATTAGTTTACAAGAATAATCCAATCTATATTTTTGGAATTCATAATTAAATAAAACTCTGAAACCATTACAGACACCAATATGCATGTTATGGGATCCCAGAGGGAGAAGAGAGAGAGAAAGGGGCAGAGGGAAGAGTCAAAGAAATAATGACATAAAACTTCCCAAACTTAGCAAAAGACATGAATATGCACATCCAAGCAGCTCAGAGATCACCAAACAGGATAAACATGAAGAAAAATACACCCCAGCATATATTGATTTTACAATCAAGTACAAAAGACAAGAAGAGAGTTCTGAATGTTGCAAGAGAAAAGCAATGTTATATACAAGGGAGTCCCATTAAGATTGAGTGCTGATTTCTCAACAGAAACCATGGAGGCAAGAAGACAAGAAACAACTGCCCATCAAGAATTTTATATCCAGCATGATTCTATCAGAAATGAGGGAGAGATTAAGACCATTGCAGACAAACAAAAGTAGAGGGAGTACATTACCACTAGACTACCTCTATAGGCAAAGCTAAAGGGAGTGCTTCAGACAGAAACAAAAGAACAGTAGATAGAGTTCAAAGCAGCATAAAGAAATAAAGACCTATGGTAAAGTTGATCGTTTGGGTAATTATAAATGCCAGTATTATTGCCTAGTATTGTTTAGTATGTAACTCTACTTCTTACTTCCTACAGGTGCTAAAATGCAAACACATAAAAAGTAATGATAAATCTAGGTTTTTGGACATCCACTGTACAAATATATAAGTGGTAACAAGTACAAAAAATGGTTGGGGAGACACAGGGATATAGGAAAGTGTATGTGCATGCGATTGAAGTTAAGTTGTATCAAACCAAATATAATTGTTATATATTTTTAGTATGTTAAATCTTAAACCTATGGTAATCACAAGGAAAACAGATGAAAAATATATCCAGATAGGAATGAGAAAGCACTCAGTATGGTACAACACAAGAAAGCAATTTAGGGCCAAACAACATATAAAACTTACAAGGCTAAATAGCAAAATGGCAGAGGAAAGACCTGTATTTTCAGTAGAGACTTTAAATGTAAATGGATTAAACTCTCCAGTCAAAAGGCAGAGATTGGCAGAATAGATAAAAAAAAATGACCCAACTAAATGCTCCCTTCAAGAGACTCACCTTAAGGTCAAAGATACAAGTAGGTTGACAGTGAAAGGATGGGAAAAAATATACCAGGAAATTAGTAACCAAAAGAGAGTTGGGGTGGCTATGCCTATACTTATATCATATAAAATAGACTTTAAGTAAAAAACAGTTAAGAGGGACAAAGGTGGTCATTACATACTGACAAAGGGGACAATTCAACAGGAAGATGAAGGAATGATAAATATATATGCACTTACCAGCAGATCCCCCAAATATTTGAAACAAATACTGACAGATATGAAGGGAGAAATTGATGGTTCTACATTAATAACAGGAGAATTTAACACATCACTCTCTATAATGGATAGAACATCTAGTCAGAAGATCAATAGGGAAGTACAAGACTTGAATACTACACTAAACCAAGTAGACCTAACAGACATATCTGCACCCAACAAAAACAGAATGCACATTTTTCTCAAGTGCACATGGATCATTCTCCAGGATAGACCTTATGCTGGGTCACAAAACAATTCCCAGTAAGTTGAAAAATATTGAAATCATACAATGTATAATAGTCTCTGACCACAATGAAATGAAGGTAGAAATCAATAACAGAGGGGAAAAGGGGAAATCCACAAATATGTGGAAATTAAACAACACATTCTTTTTTTTTTTTTTTTAAAGAGTAGTTGAGTCCAATTTTTTTTTATTACATATCCCCCCCCCCCTTCTGCTTGCTTTTGCTGTGTGTCCATTCTTCTGTGTTTTTCTATGTCTGCTTCTTGTCTCCCCCGGTCTTTGCGGCGACGCGCCGAGTTGGCCCTCCATGGTGGCAGCTCGCTCCATTCGAGGGTGCCTCCATTCCATTTTCACGGGCGGCTCCGCTCCATGTTTTGCGGGCAGCAGTCCTCCATGTTTTTTGCGGGCTGCCAGCTTCAGCAGTTCGCAGGAGGCAGCTCCGCTTTTCACGGGTGACTTTGCCATGCCCGTGGGGGCTCCGCCCTGCCCGTGGCCCCTTTTTGCCCTGCCCACGGCGGCTCTGCCCCGCCACGGGGGCTTGCCTTTCTCAAGGCGGTCTGCCCGCTCGGAGAGGTCCCCGGGAACTGAACCCGGGGCCTCCCATGTGGTACCCCAGTGCGCTCTTATCCACTGAGCTATCTAGCCGGGCCCATAACAACATATTCTTAATCCACCAATGGATTAAAGAGGAAATCAGAGGTGAAATTATGAACTATCTTGAGATGAATGAAAATGAAAATACAACACCTCAAACTTTATGCGAAGCAGCAAAGACAGTGCTAAGACTGAAATTTATAGCCCTAAATGCTTACATTAAAAAAGAAGAAAGCCTTCAATCAGAGAACTAACCTCAAAACTGGAAGAACTAGAAAAAGAGGAGCAAACTAAACCCAAAACAAGCAGAAGGAAGGAAATAACAAAGGTTAGAGTGGGGGTAAATGAAATAGAAGACTAATAGTAAAGAGAATCAACAAAACCAAAAGCTGGTTCTTTGAAAAGATCAACAAAATTGATAAACCTTTAGCTACACTGACAAAGAAAAAATGAGAGGATGCAAATAACAAAAATCAGAAATGAAAAGGGGACATTACTACCAACCCTGGTGAAGTAAAAAAGACTATATATGGATACTATGAACAACCATTTGCCAATAAATTAGATAACATAGATGAAATGGACAAATTCTCAGAAACATACAAAATACCTACATTGACTCAAGAAGAAATATATCTCAACAAATTACTTGTAAAGAGATTGAATCAGCAATAAAAACTCTCCCAACAAAGAAAATCGCCAGGAGCAGATAGCTTCACAGGGGAACTCTACAAGCATTCCAAGGGGAATTAACTCCAATTCTGCACAAACTCTTCCAAAAAATTGAAGAGGAGGGACACTCCTAACTCATTCTACAAGGTTAACATCACTCTCATACCAAGCTGGATAAAGATACCACAAGAAAAGAAAACTGCAGGCCAATATCTTTTATCAATATAGATGCAAAAAATCCTCAACAAAATACTAGCAAACTGCATCCAAAAGTATAGTAAAATAGATATACACCCTGATCAAGTGAGATTTATCCCTGGAATGCAAGGTTGGTTCAACATCAGAAAATCAATTAATGTAATACACCACATTAACAGAATGAAGGAAAAAAAAACACATGATAATCTCAATTGATACAGTAAAAGGCATTTGACAAAATCCAGCACTTTTTAAAAATAAAAACACTGAGAACACTAGGAATAGAAGGAAACTTCCTCAACATGATAAAGGGTGTATATGAAACACCCACAGCTAACACCCTACTTAATGTTGAAAGACTGAAAGCTTTCCCTCTAAGATCAGGAACAAGACAAGGATGCCCAATGTCACTGCTGTTATGCAACAATGTACTAGAAAGTTTTGCCAGAGCAGTTCAGCAAGAAAAAGATATAAAAGACATCCAAATTGGAAAGGCAGAAGTAAAACCTGCCCTAAATGCGATGACATGATCCTATATACAGTAAATCCTGAAAAACCCACAACAAAGCTCCTAGAGCTAATAAATGAATTCAGGAAAGCAGCATGATATAATATCAATACCCCCAAATCAGTAGTGTTTCCTTGCCAAGCAATCAATAATCAGAACAAGAAATCAAGGGGAAAATTCCATTCACAATGGTAACTAAAAGAATCAAATATTTAGCAATAAATCTAACCAAGGATGTAAAGCACTGGTAGATAGAAAACTACAAAATATTGCTAAGAGGTTTTAAAGAAGATCTAAATAAATGGAAGGCTATTCCTTGTTCATGGATTGGAAGACTAAATATTTTAAGCTGTCAATACTACAAAAGCAATTTATAGATCCAATTCAATCCCAATAAAAATTCCAGCAACCTTTTTTGCAGAAATGGAAAAAGCCAATCATCAAATTTATGGAAGGGTAAGGGGCCCCGAATAGCTAAAGCCATCTTGAAAAAGAAGAATGATGTTAGAAGACTCACTTCCTGATCTTAAAACTTATTACAGAGCCACAGTAATCAAAACATCATGGTACTGGCACAAGGACAGACACATAGCCCAATGCAATAGACTTGCTAGCTCAGAAATCAATCCTCACAATTATGGTCAACTTATTTTTGATAAGGTGACAAAGTCCACTGAATTGGAAAAGAATACTCACTTCAACAAATGGTGCTGGGAAAACTCAGTAATCCCAGTAAATCCCAGTAAAAATCCCAACAGCCTTTTCTGCAGAAATCGAAAAGCCAATAACCAAATTTATTTGGAAAGGTAAGGGGCCCCGAATAACCAAAGATGTCTTAAAAAAGAAGAAGTTGGAGGACTCTCACTTCCTGACTTTAAAGCATATTACTTAGCTATAGTGGTAAAAAACAGCATGGTAATGGCATAAGGACAGACAGAATGACCAATGGAACTGAATCAAGAACTCAAAAATTGACCCACACATCTACAGTCAAGCAATTTTTGACAAGGCTATTAGGCCTACCCAGCTGGGCCAGAACAGTCTATTCAACAAATGGTGCTGGGAGAACTAGATAGCCAAAGTCAAAAGAAAGAAAGAAGACCCCTATCTCACACCGTATACAAAAATTAACTCAAAATGGATTAAGGACCTAACTATAAAAACAACAACCATAAAACTCCTAGAAGAAAATGTTGGAAGACATCTTCAAGATCTTGTGGTAGGCAGTAGTTTCTTAAACCTTACACTAAAAGCCTGAGCAACAAAAGAAAAAATAGATAAATGGGACTTTCTCAAAATTCAACACTTTTGTACCTCAAAGGATTTTGTCAAAAGGGTGAAAGGCAGCCAACTCAATGGGAGAAAATATTTGCCAATCACATATCTGATAAGAGTTTTAATATCCATGATATATAAGGAGATCATACAATTCAACAATAAAAAGACAAAATATCTGATTTAAAAAGTGGGCAAAAGACTTGAAAAGACAACTGTCCAAAGAAGAAATACAGATGGCAAAGCAACACATGAAAAAATGTTCAACATCGTTAGTTATTAGGGAAATGCAAATGAAAACTACAATGAGATATCATTTCATACCTATTAGACTGGCTGCTATTAAAAAGTCAGAAAACTATAAATGTTGGAGAGGATTTGGAGAGATAAGAATGCTTATTCACTGTTGGTAGGAATGTAGAATGTTAGAGCTTCTGTGGAGGACTGTTTGGTAATTCCTAAGGAAGTTGAATATAGCCTTGCTATGGGACCCAGCCATACCATTGCTAGGTATATACCCAGAAGAACTGAGAGTAGTGACATGAATAGATATCTGCACGCCAATGTCCATAGCAGCATTATTCACAATAGCCAAAAGTTGGAAACAGCCCGATGTCCATCAATTGATAAATGGATAAACAAATTGTGGAGTATACACATGATGGAATATTATGGAGTTAAGAAGAAATGAAGTTGTGAAACATAAGACAACATGGATGAACCTGGAGAACATTATGTTGAGTGAAGCAAGGCAGACACAAAAGGACAAATACTGTATGATTACCCTATTAAGAACTAAATATATTATTTTGAAATATAAATATATTATGTGAAACATGAATATGGGTAGAATTGCATATATAAGACCATTTTTCTTTGAAGCTGAACAAATGTAAGTTAGTAGTACAAAATGTTAATATCAGACAGAAAAAGAAAGCACACCAAAACCATTATACCAAGTAATGGAGACCAGTCATAGAGTACTACATATTGTATGATTCCATTTATATAAAATGTAAATATATATCAATTTATAAAGATGAAAGGAGATTAGTGGTTATGTAGGGCTGGGGAAGGCATGCTAAGGGGTGTGGAGTCTTTCTTTTTGGAGTAATGAAATTTTTCTAAAATTTTTGAGATGATGAATGTACAACATTGTGATTATACTAAAAGCCATTGATTTTTCACTTAGGATAGAATAACCAGAAACAGCAGCTATGTACAGTGGGGGAGCCATAGAGAGATCAAAGAGTGAGGAATTTGCTCATTTGTTTGTTTATCTGTTCTTTGTTTATTGTTATTATTGCAATAATGAATGTGCTAATAATGATTGAAGTGATGAACACACAACTATGTGATTATAGCAAATACCATTGATTGTACACTTTGGATGAATTGTATATTTATTAATATGTATCAATAAAATTGATTTGTAAAAAAAAAAGGAGAATCCCTACCTCACACCATATATAAAAATCAATTCAAAATGGATCAAAGACTTAAATATAAGAGCTAGAACTATTGAACTCCTGGAACACCTATGGAAGAATCTTTAGGACATTGTGTTAGGCAATGGTTTCTTAGACTTTACGCCCAAAGCACAGTCAACAAAAGAACAAATAGATCTATGGGACCTCATCAAAATTAAAATCTTTTTGTCCTCATTGGATTTTATCATAAAAGTGAAGCAACAACCTACAGAGTGGGAGAAAATATTTGGAAACCACATATCTGATAAAGGATTAACATCTAGAATATAAAAAGAAACCTTTCAACTTAGCAATAAAAAGAGAAACCACCAAATTAATAAATGGGCAAACGACTTTAACAGATGTATCTCCAAATAACACATATAGGTGACCAGAAGCACATGAAAAGATGTTCAACATCATTAGCCTTCAGGGAAATGCAAATCAAAATCACAATGAAGTACTTTTCACACCCATTAGAATGGCTGCTATGAAAAAAAAACCCAGAAAATAACAAGTGTTGGAGAGGATGTGGTGAAATAGGAACACTCATTCATTGCTGGTGGCAATGTAAAATATGGCACAGCCACTGGGGAAGACAATCTGGTAATTCCTTAGAAAGCTGAGTATAGAACTGCCACATGCCCCTCAATCCCACTTCTATGTATATACCCAAAATAATTGAAAGTAGGGCCTTGAAAAGATTTTTGGACACTGATGTTCATAGCGGCCTTATTCACAGTTTCCAAAAAGTGGAAGCAACCCAAGTGTCCATCAGCTGATGAATGGCTAAATAAAATGTGGCATATACATACAATGGAATATTCTTCATCCCTAAGAAGGAATGAAGTCCTGATACATGCAACAATGTGAATTAGCCTTGAAGACACCATGTTGAGTGAAATAAGCCAAACACAAAAGGACAAATATTGTATGATCCAACTGATTCGAAACAATTAGAATAAGCAAACTCATAGAATCCGAATCTAGAATATAGGTTACCAGGACTGGGATGGGGATAGGGAATGGGAAGTTAAGGCTTAAAATGTACAGGGTTCCTATTTGTAATGATGGAAATGTTTTGGTAATGGGTGGTAGTGAGTTGTGAATGCAATCAAGAGCACTTAAATATATATCTGAATATGATTCAAAAGGGAAATGTTAGATTGTGTATATGGTATTAGGATAAAAATTATAAATCCATGGAACTACACTATGCAAACAGTTAACCCTAAGTTAAACCATGGACTTTAATTAATAGTACATTTATAAAAATGTGCCGTCATCAATTGTAACAAATGTTTCACACCAATGCAAGGTGTTGGTGGTGGGAGGGTGTATGGGAATCCTGTATTTTATACGTGATTGTTCTGTAAACCCACAACTTCTCTAGCAAAGAAAAAAAAATTAGAATGAGGTCCTCTGGCTTATCCTCTAAGCAGCCAGACCTGATCCCTTCTTTGCCCAACCTTCAGCTGACTATTCTTGCAGAGCATTCCATTCCTCTGCTTAAAAGCCTCCTCCATTGCACGTGGCAGCTGGCCATACTTCTGCACTTGCATTCAAGGCCCTCCACATTCCTTTCCAGGT
>PVKH010010133.1:0-18467 GCA_004027955.1 Chaetophractus vellerosus | reverse complement strand
ACAGAAGCTCAACCATTTGAGCCACATCTGCTTCCCTGGGTCACTTATTCTTTCTTCTATCAAGTCTGCTGCTGTATGCCTCTAATGTGTGTGTTTTTTTTTAAAGAGGATTAAGACTCACCCTGAATGAGGTGGTTCACTACTTAAATTTTTAAGGAGTTACAGGTTCGAACCTGGGACCTCATACATGGGAAGCAGCTGTTCAACCACTGAGGTACATCTGCTCCCTCTAATGTTTTGTTTTTTTTATATAAATTAATTTTGTTGATACATATTAATAAATCTTACAATTCACCCAAAACAAAATGACAGCAAGAGACATGCAAACATATGTGTCACGGGTGGCCCAGAAGGAGAAGAGAATGGAAAAGGGACAGGAGAAATATTTGAAGAAATAATGGTGGAAAATTTCCCAACCCTATTGAAGGGCATAGATATCCAAGTCCAAGAAACACAACGTACTCCCACTCAAATAAATATGAATAAACCAACTCCAAGACACATACTAATCAGAATGTCAAATGCCAAAGACAAAGAGAGAATTCTGAGAGCAGTAAGAGTAAAACAATACATAACATATGAGGTATACTCAATAAGATTAAGTGGAGATTTCTCATCAGAAAGAATGGAAGCAAGAAGGCAGTGGTATGATATATTTAAGGTACTGCAAGAGAAAAACTGCTTGCCAAGAATTTTATATCTGGTAGAATTATCTTTCAAAAATGAGGGAGAGATTAGAATATTCACAGATAAACAGAAACTGAGAGAATTTATAACAAAAAGACCAGCATTTCAAGAAATACCAAGGGGAGTGTTACAGCCTGAAAAGAAAAGACAGGAGAGAGAGGCTTGGAAGAGAGTCTAGAAATGATGACTGTATCAGTAACGGCAGCTAAAAATGTCAAAAGAGTGGTGAAAATAAAATGACAGATAAAATCCAAAGATCAAAATGGATTAAATAAGAACTGCCTTTATAGTAATAACATTGAATGTTAATGGATTAAACTCCCCAATCAAAAGACACAGACTAGCAGAATGGATAAGAAAATATGAGCCATCTATATGCTGTCCACAAGAGACTCACCTTAGACCCAAGGACACCAATAGATTGAAAGTGAAAGGTTGGAAAAAGTTATTCCATGCATGAAGTAACTAAAAAAAGCTGGGGTAGCTATATTTATATCAGATGATATAGACTTTAAAAGCAAAATTGTTATTAGAGACAAGAAAGGACATTACATATTTTAAAAAAGGATGATTCACCAGGAAGAAATAACAATCATAAATGTATATGCACCTAACCAGGATGCCCCAAGATACATGAGGCAAACACTGGCAAAACTGAAGGGAGAAATAGACAACTTTCCAATAATAGTTGGAGACTTCAATACACCATTATCAGCATTGGATAGAACATCTGGGCAGAAAATCAATAAAGAAACAGAGAGGTTGGATAATATGATAAATGGACTAAAACTAATAGGCATATAGAGAACATTGCACTCCCAAACAGCAAGACAGACATTCTTTTCAAGTGGTCATGGATCTTTCTCCAGGATAGACCATATGTTGGGTGACAAATCAGATCTCAATAAATTCAACAAAATCAAAATTATACAAAGCCCTTTCTCTGATCATAATGGAATAAAGTTGGAAATCAATAAGCAGCAGAAAAAGGGAAAATTCACATATATATGGAGATTAAACAACACACTCTTAAATAATCAGTGGGTCAAGGAAAACATTTCAGAGAAATCAATAAATATCTCAAGACAAATGACAGTGAGAACACAACATATCAGAACCTATAGGATGCAGTAAAGGCAAAGTTGAGAGGAAAATTCATACCTCTCAGTGCTAACATTAAAAGAAGAAAAAGCTAAAATCCATTACTAACTACACAGCTAGAGGAACTAGAAAAAGAACAGCAAACTAATCACATAGCATGTAGAAGGAATGAAATAAAAAAGATCAGAGCAGAAATAAATGAAATTGAGAACAAAAAAACAATAGTGAAAATGAACAAAACCAAAAGTTGGTTCTTCAAGAGTAACAAAATTGACAAACCCTTAGCTAGACTGACTAAGAAAAAAAGAGAGAAGATACAAATAAATGAACTAAAAAATGAAAATGAGAACATTACTACTGATCTCACAGAAATAAAAGAGATGATAAGAGGATACTACGAACAACTTAATGCCAAAAAACTAGACAATGTAGATGAAATGGAAAAATTTCTGGGATTGTACAAACAACCTACACTGACCCTAGAAGAAATTTCTAGGCTTTCTAACCTCAACAAACCAATCACAAGTAAAGAGATTGAAACAGTCATCAAACAGCACCCCAAAATGAAAAGCCCATTACCAGACAGTTTTGCAAGTGAGTTCTACCAAACATTCAAAGAACATTTAATACCTATCCTATCCAAGTTTTTCCAAAAAATTGAACAAGAAGGAATGCTATCAAACATTCTATGAAACCAATATCACCTTAATACCAAAGCCAGATAAAGATATTATGAAAAAAGAAAATTACAGACCCATTTCTCTAATGAATACAGATGCAAAAATCCTCATTAAAATACTTGCTAATTGAATCCAACAACACATGAAAAGAAATATTCATCATGACCCAGGCATGCAAGGGTCATTCAACACAAGAAAATCAATCAGCATAATACATCACACTAATAAATCAAAGAAGAAAAATCAGATAATCTTATTGATTGACGCAGAAAAGGCATTTGACAAAATACAGCATCCTTTCTTGTTAAAAATACTACACAAGATAGTAATTGAAGGAAATTTCTCAACATGATAAAGGCCATGTATGAAAACCCACAGCTAGCATTGTACTCAATGGTGAAAGAATGAAAGCTTTCCCGTTGAGATCAGGGAAAAGACAAGGATGCCCATTGTCAGCACTGTTGTTCAATATAGTGCTAGAGGTCCTAGCCAGAGCAATCAGGCCAGAAAAAGAAATAAAAGGCATCCAAATCAGAAAGGACAAAGTAAAACTTTCACTATTTGCAGATGATATGATCCTATATCTAGAAAGTTTTGAAAAATCTACAACAAAGCTGCTAGAGCTAATAACCAATTTCAGTAGAGTGTCAGGATACAAGGTCAATACACAAAAATCAGTGGTGTTTCTATATACTACTAATGTGCAATCTGAGGAGGAAGTCAGGAAAAAAAATTCCATTTGCAATAGCAACTAAAAGAATCAAATATTTAGGAATAAACTTAACCCAGAATGTAAAGCACTTGTATTCAGAAAGCTATAATGCATTGTTAAAAGAAATTTAAAAAGACCTAAATAATTGGAAGAACATTCCATGCTCATGGATTGGAAGACTAAATATCATTAAGATGTCAATTCTACCCAAATTGATATACAGATTCAATGCAATTCCAATAAAAATTCCACCAGCATTTTTTAAACAAATGGAAAACACAATTATCAAATTTATTTAGAAGGGTAAGAGGCCCCAAATAGCCAGAACATCTTAAAAAGGAAAAATGAACTTGGAGGACTCTCACTTCCAGACTTTAAATCATATTACCTAGCTACAGTGGTTAAAAACAGCATGGTATTGGTATAAAGATAGACACATAGACCAATGGAACCAAATTGATGGTTCAGAAACAAACCCTCACATCTATGGTCAAGTGATTTTTGACAAGCCTGTCAAATCCACCCAGCTGGGACATAACAGTCTATTCAACAAATGGTGCTGGGAGAACTGGATATCCATAGTGAAAAGAAAGAAAGAAGACCCCTATCTCACACAAAAATTAACTCAAAATGAATCAAAGACCTAAATATAAAAGCAAGTAAAATAAAATTCCTAGAAGAAAATGTGGGGAAACATCTTCAAGACTTGGTGGTAGGTGGTGGATTCTTAAACCTTACACTGAAAGCACGAGCAATGAAAGAAAACATGGATAAATGGGACCTCCTCAAATTTAAACACTTTTGTGATTCAAAAGACTTCTCAAGAAGGTGAAAAGGTAGCTCACTCAATGGGAAAAAAAATATTTGGAAACCACATATCTGATAAAGGTTTGATTTCCATTCTATATAAAGAGATTATACAACTCAACAATAAAAGAGCAAGCAATCCAATTGAAAAATGGGCAAAAGGTTTAAATAGACATTTCTCCAAAGAGGAAATACAAATGGCCAAAATACACATGAAAAAATGTTCCATATTACTAGCTATTAGGGAAATGCAAATCAAAACAACAATGAGATATCATCTAACACAGCATAGAATGGCCATTATTTAAAAATCAGACAACAGTAAGTGCTGGAAAGGATGTGGAGAAATAGGAACACTCCTTCACTGTTGGTGGGATTGTAAAATGGTGCAGCCTCTGTGGAAGACAGTTTGGTGGTTCCTCAGGAAGCCAAATATAGAACTGTCATATGATCCAGCAATTCCTCTACTAGGAATATATCCAGAAGAACTAAAAACAATGACACAAACAGACATCTGCACACTGATGTCCATAGTGGCATTATTCACAATTGTCAAAAGATGGAAACACCCGAAGTGTCCATCAACCAATGAATGGATAAAGAAAATGTGGTATATACATACGATGGAATACTATGCTTCAGTAAGAAGAAATGAAATTGGGACACATGTGATAACATGGATGAATCTTGAAGACATTACACTAAGCGAGGTAAGCCAGACACAAGAGGACAAATATTGCATGGTCTCATTAATATGAACTAAATATGAAGAATAAACACATGGAATTAAAACCCAGAGTATAGGTTATTAGGAGATAAGAGGTGGGTTGAGAAGAACTACTGATGCTTAATGTATGTAGAAGTTTTAATTACCATGATTGGAAAAGTGTGGAAATGGATAGAGTTGATGGTAACACATTATAGTGAGTGGCAGCTGGTTTATAAATGGGATTGTGGCTGAAAAGGGTAATCTGGGGAAGTAAATGTCAATTGAAAGAAAGCTAAAGATAATCTAGGGACTGAACTACACAGTGAACCCAGAGGCGGATGAGAATTGTGGTTGAGGGTACAAATGCAAGAGTGTCCTTCTGTGAGGTAGAGCAGATGTACATCACTATTGCAGTGTGATGGAAGTGTGGCGAAGCATGGGAAAACTACAATTGGTGTGGCCTATAGACTGTGGTTAACAGCAATACTATAATATTCTTTCATCAGTTCCAAGGATGTACTGTGTTGATAATGGAGGTGTATGGAAAAAGTGTGCCAAATGTATGCTATGGACCATGGTCGGTGGTAATAGTCTGATGATATTATCTCATAATCTGTAACAAATGTCCCATCATAGTGTGGTGTGTTGGTGAAGGGGTGTTGTATGGGAATTCTACACATGTGCATGATTGTTTTGTAAGTTCACAACCTCTGTAATAAAAATATATATTTTAAAAATAAGGTGGTCTGGGGGAAAAATACACCAAATGTAAGATAGGGACTATAGGTAGTAGTAATATTTTGACAATGCTCTTGAATAGTTTGTAACAAATGTTTCACAACAATGCAAGGTTTTGGTGGAGGGGTGATGTATGAGACCCCTGTATGATGTTATCCATGTTTATTTTGTAATTTCACAATCTTTACTATACACTTATAGTTTATGCATATTCATATATGAATGATATACTTCAATAAAAATATATTTTTAAAAAACATGACCTAATTATATATGGTTATAAAAAAATTCACCTTAAATTCAAAAATTTAAGTAGTTTGAAAGAGAAAGGATGGAAAAATATACCATGCAAATAGTAACCAAAAGAGAGCTAGAGTAGCTATGCTAATATCATGTAAAATAAAATTAAATAAAAAACTGTTACAAGGGACAAATAAGGTCACAATATACTAAAAAAGGGATCAATTAAACAAGAAGACATAACAATTATAAATATATATGCACCTAACAGCAAAGCCCCAAAATATGAAGAGAATATTCACAGATTTGAAGGAAGAAATAGGTGGTTCTACATTAACATTAGGAGAATTCAATACCCCACTTTCAATAATGGAGAGAATATCTAGATTAAATTTCAGTAATGAAATAGAAGACTTGAATGATAATATGAAGCTATATATGTGTATATATATTTAAATATATAGATATATATAATACTGAACCCAACAGCAGGAGTATACATAGGCTTCTGTAGTACACGTGTATCATTCTCCAGTATAGACTATATGTTAGGTCACAAAATAAGTCTCAATAATTTCAACAATATTGAAATCATATGATGTATCTTCTTTGATCACAATGGAATGTAGCTAGAAATTAGTGACAGAGAGAAACTGGAAAATTCACAAGTATTTGGAAACTGAACAATGTACCCTTACAAAAACAAGGGTAAAGAAGAAATAAAAAGGAAAATTAAGAAATATCTTGAGGCAAATGAAAATGAATATACAATGTGCCAAAACTTATGGGATGTAGCAAAAGAAGGGCTGAATGGAAATTTATAACTCCAAATGCTTACATTAAAAAAGAAAACAGATCTCAAATCAGAGACCTAATCTCACAATTTGAGTATCATAAGAAACAAACAAATAAATTAAACCCAAAGAAGCAGAAGGATGGCAATGACAATGATTAAAGCAGAGATAAATTATGGAGAATAAAAAATAATAGCGAGACTCAACAAAACCAAAAATTAGCTCTTGAAAAAGATTAATAAAATATACAACCCTCTAGCTAGACTGGTAAAGTAAAAAAAAAGAGAAGATAGTAAATAATTAACATCAGAAATTACAAAGGGAATATTACTACCGGCCCCACATAAATGAAAAGGAATGTAAGAGGACCCTATGAGCAAGTGTATGCCAACAAATTAGATAACCTAAATGACAAATTCCTAGAAACACACAAATTACCTACAGTGACTCAGAGGAAAAGAAGATCTCAACAGATCAATAAGTACAGAGAAAATATTAGTAATTAAAAAGCTCCCAACAAAAAAAAGCCCAGGACCAGATAGCTTCACTGATTAATTTTACCAAACTTTACAAAAAGAATGAACACCAATCCTGCCCAAAGTCTTCCAAAAAAATTGAGAGGCAAGAATACCCCTTAATTAATTCAATGAGACCAATATCATCCTAACACCAAAGCCAGATAACCCACAAGAAAATTACAGACTAATATCTCTTATGAATATAGATGCAAAATACTAGCAAACCAAATCTGACAGCTTATTAAAATAATTAATTACCATTACCAAATGAGAGTCATCCCAGGTGTGCAAGAATACTTCCTTATAAGAGTACCAATTAATGTAATATATAACATTAACAGAATGAAGGAAAAAAACACACACAATAATCTCAATTGATGCAGAAAAGGCATTTGACAAAATCCAGCACAATTTCTTGATAAAAAATAAAGAAAAAACTCAGAAAACTAGGAATAGAAGGAAACTTCCTCAACATGAAAAAGGACATTATAAAAAAGGTACAGCTAACATTATATTCAATAGTGAAAGACTGAAAGCTTTCCTCATAATATCAGGAACAAGACAAGAATACCTGCTGTCACCACTATTTTTCAATATTGTAATGGAAGGTCTAGTCAGAGCAATTAGGCAAAATAAATAAAGTTTATCTAAACTGGAATGGATGAATTAAAATTTTCCCTATTTGCAGATCCTATGATATATGCAGTGAATCCTGAAGAATCCACAACAAAGCTACTAGAGCTAATAAATGAATTCAGCAAAGGGGCAGAGTACAAGATCAACATGCAAAAAATAGTAGTATTTTTATACATTAGTAATGAAAAACCTGAAGGTGAACTCAAAAAAAAAATAGATTTATAATAGCAAATATCCAGGAATAATTTTAAATAAAGATATGTAGGATATATACATGGAAGACTATACAAGACTGCTTCAAAAAAATCAAACAAAACATAAATAAATTGAAGGGCATTTCATGTTCATGGATTGGAAGGCTAAATAGTGTTATGATGTCAATCCTACCCAAAGCAATGTACAGATTCAATGCAATTCCAATCAAAATCCTAACAGTCTTCTTTGCAGAAATGGAAAAACCAATTATCAAATTATATAGAAGAGTAAGAGGACCCAAATAGCCAAAAACATCTTGAAAAATAAGAGTTAAGTTGGATTACTCACACCTTCTGGTTTTAAAACTTATTACAAACCTAGAGTAATCAAAACAGCATGGTACTGGCACAAAGAACAACATATAGACCAAGGTAATCAGAATGAGAGTTCTGAAATAGACCATCACATCTACGGCCAATTGATTTTTTCCATAAATTAAACTTTACTTTTAAATAAGTTTTAGATTTCAGAAGAGTGATGTTGAAAGTATAGGGGATTCCCAAATAATCCAGCTTCCCTTCCCACATTTTCCCCTATTAATAACATTTTACATTAGTGTGGTACATTTGTTACAATTGATGAACAAATATTGGAGCACTGCTACCAACTATGGTCTATAGTTTACATTATGGTTTACAATTTGCACCATACAGTTTTATAGGTTTGACAAAATGTATTTGTTTTTGCCAAGGGTTCAAGTCCACTCAATGGGGAAAGTATAGTCTCTTCAACAAACGGTACTGGACAAACTGGATATCCATATGCAAAAGAATGAAAATGTACTCTTAACTTATAGCACACACACAAAAAAATTAACTCAAAATGGACCAAAAATCTAAATATTAGAACAAAAACTATAAAACTCCTAGGAAAAAAAATCATAGGAATGCATCTTCAGGAATCTGTGTAGACTGTGGTTTCTAGACTTTATACCAAAAACACAAGGCACAAAAGAAAAAAATAGATAAATGGGATTTCATAATAATTTAAAACTTTTGTGCATCAAGAATGTAAAAAGACAAACTAGAGAATGCAAGAAAATATTTGGAAACTATTTCTCCAAAAACTATTTAATATCCAGATTATATAAAGAAATCCTACAATTCAACATCAAAAGACAAGCAACACAATTAAAAAATGGGTAAAAGACTTGAGTAGACATTTCTCTTAAGAAGATATATAAATAGCCAAAAAGCCTATGAAAAGTTCGTCAACATCATTAGCCATCAGGGAAATGCAAATCAAAACCACCATGCAATACCATTTCATATCCACCAGGTGGCTACTATTAAAAAGCAAAACAAAATTACCAGTGTTGGAAAAGATTTGGAAAAATAGGAACATACATTTATTATTGATGGGAATGTAAAATGTTACAGCCATTGTGGAAAACAGTATGCTGGTTCCTCAGAAATTAAGTACAAAATTATTGTATGAACTGGCAGTCATGCTTCAAATATATACCCACAAAGAATTGAAAGCAAGAACTCAAACAGATATTACTCTGATTATAATGGCATTAGTCATAACTTTCAAAAGATGGAAGCCACCTCAAGTGGCCATCAACGGATGAGTGAATAAACATAATGTCACATATGGATAAACATAATGTCACAAAGGAATATTACTCAGCTATAAAAGGAATGAACTGCTGATACATGTGACAACATGTATGAGCCTTGAAGACACCTTGTTGAGTGAAATAAGCCAGACACAGAAGGACAAATATTGTATAAGCTCACTGATATGAAAATATAAAAATAAGCAAATTCAAAGTGTCAGAAACTAGAATTCCAGTTACTAGGGGCTGGACTGGTGGTTGAGAATGAGAATTTAACGCTTAATTGGTATGGAATTTCTATTTGTGGTGATGTAAAAGTTTGGGTAACGGATGGTGGTGATGATAGCACAACATTGTGAATGCACTTACCACCACCTAATCATGTATTTGAATGTGGTTAAAAGGGGAAATTTTAGGTTGTTTATATGTTACTAGAATTAAAACTTAAAAAAAAAAATCCATGGGACTGTACAAAACAAACAATGAACCCTAATGTAAACTCTGGAGTATGATTAATAGTATAATTATAATAGAATTGTTTCATCAATTGGAACAAAGTTATAATACTGATGCAAAATGACAAAAACAAGGAAATTGCATGTGTGAAGTGTGGCATATGGGCACACTTTATTTTCTGCATTTTTTTCCTGTAAACCTAAACTTCTCTAATAAAAAAAAAATTAAATGTAAAACAACTGTTGGTGAGAATATGGAGAAATTGGAATCCTCCCATAAGTTGCTGGTAAGAATGTTAAATGGTGCAACTGCTATGGAAAACAATTTGGCAATTCCTCAAAGGGGAATTCATAGAATTACCATATGATCCAACTATTATACCCTTAGGAATTTACCTAAAAGAAATGAAAACCTATGTCCACACAGAAACTTTTACATGAATGATTATAGCGGCACTATTCACAAGAGCCAAAATGTAGCATCAACCCAAATATCCATTTGGATAAGCAAAATGTGTTTTAGCCATACAGTGGAATAAAATGGAATGAAGTAGTGATTCTTTTGAGTGATTCCTCCAAAACATTGAGCTAAGTGGAAGAAGCCAGACACAAAAGGTCACATATTATATCATTTCTTTTCAGAAGAGGCAAATCTGTAGAAACAGAAAGTGGTCTAGTAGCTGACAGGAGTGGGGGTACTAGGGAATGGGAGTGATTACTTAACGGGTGTAATGGTTTGAGTTTTATGTAATTATGAATTCCAAAAATATAAATTGGATTATGCTTGTAAACTCATCTGTTCATCTGGGCATGATTGGTTTATGATTAGGGCGTTCACTGGGCTGCAGTGAGTAGGGCATTGAGCCCCACCCCTCGGTGGGTGTGGTCTCAAGTTTAAAAAGCAAGACAGAGATTTGGAGAAGCAGATTTGAGAAGCAGTTCTGATGTTGGAGTGAGCCATTCGCCCGATAGTCTACAGCTGCCTTGTGGAGAGACGCGATGCATAGAGAGCCTCATGGTCTACAGCTGAACTTGTGGAGGAAACCGAAGCTAAGCCCAGAGAGAAACGCAGCCCTGGCAGGAGAGGAACCGGGAAGCCTGAACACTGGAGGCATCGGCAGCTGTCTTGTTCCAATACGTGGACTTTGGTGAGGGAAGAACTTTATGCTTTGTGGCCTGGTAACTGTAAGCGTCTACCCCAAATAAATACCCTTTATAAAGACCAACCAATCTTTGGTATATTTCAAAAGGCATACCTGTGGCTGACTAGAACAACGGGTATTGGATATTTTCTGGGGTGATGAAAATTTTTGAAGCTAGAGAGTGGTGATGGTTGTACAACATTATGAATATAATAAATGCCACTGAATTTTACACTTTGAAATGCTTACTTTAATTATTTGACTTTGGTTCACATACTTTGGTTATATGATTTTACCTCGATGAAAAAAAATAGCAACTGACCATGTAAAATGTCTCCTGGAGCTCATATTTCATGAAAATAATATGTGAGTAAAGACCTGAAGGAGGTGAGGGAATGAGACCTACTACGCTCTGTGAAGAGCCTTCCAGGCAGAGGGAACTGCAAGTGCCAAAGGTGGCAGGCTGCCTGGTGCCTCCAATGAGAGAAGGAAGCAGCCATTTCAGTGTAGTAGAGTGAATAAGAAGAGAGTAGAAAGAACTGATAGCAAGAGGTAAATGGTTGTAACAAGAAGGGGAGGAGACCATGTAGGTTATCGCTGTTTTTCGAATATGCTTGCAAAGTCTTTTGATACTCCCCCAGTTAGACGTGGGCTCTGTCTTCTCCCTTCAAATACAGGTGGAGTTATAACTCTTTTGATCTGTGTAGTACGGTGGTAGTGTTAGTAGTGTGGTAGTGTGACTCCTAAGTGTAAGTCATTAAAGGTCAGGGAGCTTCCGTCTGGCTCACTTGAAATATTCACATTCTGGATGTTTCCTTTTGGGTTTCTCCTTTGTGGATCCCAGTCACCTTATTGTGAGAAGGGCAAACCACATGGAGTTGCCATATGGAGAGACTCTGATTGACAGCCACCTAAGCCCAAGCTTTGAGTTATATCATCCCAGGTGCCAGATACGTCAGTGAAGAAACATGAACATGATTCCAGCTCCCAACCATTTGAGTGACCCCTAGCTTCCAGATGAGGCCCCAGATATGGTAAGAGTTGAGAGAAGCCGCTCCTCCATGCCCTGTTGAAATGTCTGACTTACATAGACTTTGAGCATAATACAAAGGCTGTAGTTTTACATTACTAATTTTATGGGGGGAGGAGGGGGATTGTATGCAGTAATAGATACTGGAACAGAATTCAGTACTCAGGGTGGTAAGCTGCTGAAACAGAAACTGAAAACATTTGTCTTTGGCTTAGGGATCAAGTGACAAGTGGAAGGTGAAATGGCCTTGAGGAGATAGTATGCGGAAGCCTGATAGGCCTTGAGGAAGCTGTCAGTGGTAGCTTAAAGCAAAGTAATGAAAGTGTTATTAGAAACCAAAGGAAAGTTGACTCCGTTATATAGTGGCAGAAAGTTTAGATAAGCTGTCATAAAAAATAGAAGAAGTTTTTAATGTACTGACCCTTTATGATCTGGCTAAAGAAATTTACAGCAGATTTTCAAAAGTGTCAAATGGTTTCTTTGGACTATGTATTATAAGATATGGATAGAGAAAAATGAACCTGGGAACAAATTATTCAATTTTTCAAGTAGAATTTAAACAGCTAAGAAATTCTGGGTTCAAATAAAATATTTCTCATCTCCAGTCTCTTCTAGAAAAAGATTCATAATGTAAAAAAAAAAAAAAAAAAAAAAAAGCCTCGAAAGTTCTCTTAGGAAAATTCAGGGTGGGTAAAGATGAAGCCAAAGGTATAACTATAAAGCCTTTTGTTAAGACTTCAGTAAGGTTTAAAGCAGTATCTCATATATCCATTGAGGCAGACAAAAGGTCTTTAAAGATATTAAGCATGTGTCTCACAGATCCTCTCTGTTAAACAATAAATCTAAGAATTATAAAGGGTGCTGTCTCACAGCAAATTCACAAGAAACCCAAGGTAGAGGAGCACTCATCTCAAAGAGATTTATGGGAGCAGCTTTTGTCTAATTCAGTGGATTACAAATTGATACATACTGAAATTCACAAAATGTGTAAAGGAATTATATACCAACTTCAACTGAAAAGGCCAAGAATAGTGGAACATGTAAAAAAGACTTTTGGCACCCAAACTTCAATGAGTAGGAAGGAGAATGAGAAAACTACATAGCTTTAAAATAAGGGCAAAGGAAGAAACAATGATGTTTCTATTTTATCTAAATCTTCAGAATTTAAAAGAGCCAAATTTCTTCCCTTTTCTATTGTAGACTAACCCAGAGTGGAATATTGTATCTCAGTGGCCAAGTACAGATGGAAAATGAACACAATCATAGGAACTGGTGCTTCCTACTTTATTGTCTTTCAATTTTAACAATGTTTGCTTCTTCCAAAACTTTTTTCAAATAAGAGCTCTAATTTTTAGCCCACATTACATTCGCTGTTTTCCATGCATGTTTGTAATAATACTAATAAGCATTTATAGAGCCCTTACTCTAAGCCAGCTGAGTACTAACTGAGATACAAGTAATATTTTATTTTTATCTGCCTAACAATTCTCTCAAGGAGAACCTATTACGGTCTGTATCTTCATATGAGAAGCATGAACACAGACAGGTGAAACAAATTTGCTAAACCTATCAACCCGGGAAATCTAACTACAGCACATACTCTCTTTATTACTAAGCAGTACATTAAATGTGACAACTTATGTGCCACTGAGGTTTTCTAGTTCCTCAAAACATATAGCAAAAATAAGGGCTTAACTCTTTATTATATCTCTTATCAAATTATTAGAGCCATGAATTAATCATTGCAATGGTGGAAGAGAAGTTTCAGGAAAGGGATAGGGAATCTAATATTTTCCATGAAACCTAATCCATATCATAATTTTCCCCCTTGTATATAGCTGCAAACTTTGCTTTTTTGAGAAAATTGCCTGGAAAGAGTGAATTTCATGTTTGGATCTAAAATAAATTCTGAATAGGAGACAAGAAAAGAAACGGAAGAAAAGCAGAAGACCATGCTCAGTGGTTTCCAAACTATTCTGCTTAGAGGCCCTAGACTCCCCAGATGTGAGGCCACACCTGCAACAGTGAGGGAAAAGGCACTATGGGCAGGTTGAGAGGAACTGGACTTGCTCCTTTCCTTTTATCTATTTTATATTTTGAGGGGCTTTGACCAGGGCTCAAGAGCTGTGGTTAAGAAGGTATAAATCTCTTATCTACCCTGAAAGCAAAATAACTACCAAGTTAAGGATGGCAATTTTAAAAAGGATACCACATTCCCCTGTCTGAAGGAAGCTCTCAACAGACAGACTCTTGTAGGAGAATCTACAATTTGACAAGAGACCTGGTACTGGTGGGAACTTGTGCCGCCTCTCAGGCAGGATCCCACGAGGGAAAAACTCCCTTGCTTGGAAAGGAAGGAAGGTGGTTTAATAATCCCTGGTTTTACCGCCCACTGAAAAACTTGGTGCTGGGAGTCCAACAATTTCTCAAGGTTCAAGTCCACAGCTAAATCATCTTTCAGAAAACAAAGCAATAAAAGTCATGTACCTTTTCAAGAAATTATTTTTAAAAATAAAATTGTATTCCTGGTGACAGAAGAAAGGAAACTACTTCCTCTTCCTTATCAGTAGGGAGGTCAAAATATCAACAAAATGATTTTATTATACCACTGCCAGTCTTACATTGTTTTTTTTTTTTTTTCAGTTCACTTGGATGGAAAATGCACAATTAAGGTCTTTTCTCAGAGTCGTTTAAATGAAAACCTGAATCATAATCTTAAACTAATTAGTCATATTTTAAGACAAGCAGTTTAACGATGATCCTCAATTCTTTGGAAACTTTTTTCAAAGAGGTAAGTGGGTGTTAAATTATGCATAAAATCTGTTTCTCATAAAAGAAATAAATGTTTTATTAAAAATCTTTTAAAAGTTGAATATATTCTCATAATCAAATTTCATAAAAGAAAAAATCTGACAAAGAAAGTTAAATTTTCTCATTGTTGGAAAGAAGAGCTTTATCTGTTTCATTTTACCATGCATAAAGTCCAAACAAAATATTTGAGAGAATTCTGGGAAAAGTAATTTTATTCATTTAGAGAAAAATAATTTTGTTTTAAAATGTATAGCCAAGTTATTCAATTTATATAGGTTGCTATATAATGCTGTTTAATAAAGTGATTACAAAGAAATCAGCATAATACTGACTATAAAGAATGGTGGGGTTTTTTACACAAATTTTCCGCTAGCTAAAGGGAAATATGAAGTTCAGGGTACAATATTATTGAGATCTACAGGATTTGGGGAACAAATGAAACATTTTCAAATATCCAATTGTCTCAGAATTTGCAGCTCATTGTTTTCTTCTTTAATCACATTTCATAATATTCTAAATCTTTTTCCCTTAAGCTAAAAAATTCTAAACTAAGAAGCACTAAATTTGCAAGGGCCACTTTCTGAAATACAATATTATTCAATTAATGTAAGCCCCTTCTCTAGGGTTTGCTTGGAGGTCTGGATTTTAATGGAACAATAAATTATGTGAATAAAGCCCACTAGTAGGGATTAGATCCTTATACAATTTTATCTCCTTCCCACACATACATTTCTATCTAATAACAATATTTATTTTGTGCCATGACCTGAGCTTTTAAGAAACAATTCCTTTTCCAAGTGGTTTGCAGTGTAGATGGGGTGAAAAATACTTTTTTTTTTTTTAAACAGGCTCCCTCTTCTGTAATTACTGAAACAGGAGGTAGGGTGTAGAAGTATTATTCTATAATATATGCAAAGGAGGGTCCTAGGTATTTTATCTCTGGTATTCCAAACCACACAAAAGTTTCTTCAAGGCAAATATTAGATTTTATGATTAGATTAGATTAATTAGATTAAATTTTATAATTAACAAACCGGATCATTTTAGAAGTTAAGTGAATTGCTTAAGACCACACAGTTAGTTTTGAAGGAAAAGCTCTGACTTGGACCTCGGTAGATCCGACCCCCAATTGGAGGACACTAAGCTGCGGTGTTTGACTTCCTTTGAAGCAAACAGGTGATCAAATCCCTGTGAACCTGGCTTCAGAGACAGCGGCTAAGTCTGCACTTTTCTGGGGACTAAGTAAAGAATCTTCTTTCCAAGTGTCAGCCTTGGTGATTGACTACAATTCATAACACTGCACATGGCTTGTATTTTTTTAAAATGCCAGAATAATGTAACCACAGAGCTTTATTGCCTCAATAGTCTGAAGAATGCTAAAGGAAGAAGAGTTTGAATTTTTTGCATGCATGGCAACAAGAACTTCATGGGAAGATATATAAGAACATTTTTAATGCAGATTGCTTCAAGGAGAAATGAGATTTGATTTTCTCAAAATTGATCTGAAGATCACATCTTTACATTGATTTATGGCTTAGTAATAGAAGGATGATATGAATCTTCTTTCATCACTGACCTTATAAATTAAAATTCAGGACAAATCAGGTTGTTGTAAGGTTTTATAATTCAGAGCCCAGGCTTTGCAGTCAGGCAAACCAGGGTTCAAATCCCACTACTTAAATAATAATGATCTTGAGGAGTTAACCTCCCTTGTACCTGTTTCCTCATTTGTATAGTCAGGAGTGTATTAGCCATTTCACTGTGTTTTTTTGGTGGAAATTTCGTATGAGATACAAAAATCTTAGTGTATGCTTGAATGATGTTTTAATCAATTATTTTTTGCTGTTATCATTATTGTTATTTTTGTTACTGTTATTGTTGTTTGTATTACAGATACTATTATTATGGTTGTTATAAATATGCTAATACATGCAGTGTTTTTGTATAGATCAGTATGAATTAGGAACTTAGATAAAATGAAAAGACAGTTCATACTGAAATCCTATAAAATGCAAGACGAGTTAAACGGGGTTGAAAATCCACTTAAACATTAAAACTTTTAATTATATTTGATTACATATCGCAATTTATTATTCAGAAAAAATCTTAATACTAAAAAAAGAAATAAAAAACTGTAGAATTATGTTAAAATCGGCTACCTATTTTAGGAATAATTAGGGCTTAGAGTATTAAGCAGGCTGGCAGAAATCAAAAGAAACTCATAAACTGATGCAGTTTATTAATCACTACCTCAAATATCTCTGTTATATGTATTTCAAAAGCTTTCTTTGTGCTTTTTTTTTTTTTTACTGCCACCACTTTTATTCCTAGGTAGCAGTTTTATACTTCCTAAAGTTAATAGTTTGCAATAAGAATAAGTTCTACATTTTTGGAAATAAAGAAGCTGCATAAAACACCTTGTTCTCTATCTTTTCTCCAGAGTTTGAGAGTGAGAGAAGGACAAAATGGATGGAAGCTGATGTTTAATTTTGTTTGCCCTTTAGTTTCTTTCATCTGACTTGATCTTTCTACATTTAATAAAGTTAAATGTTTAAATGCTTAAATCAAACTCTTGAATATGAAAAATAGAAACGTTTTCCCAGTATGTGTCCTTTCTCTGTTAGAATAATGCAGTGCAAGATCATAAACTCCAGAAGAAGGAAGTAAATAAGTTAAGGGGGGAAAAAAGCTGATATACTAAGGAAAAGATGAGAAGGGATAGGCGTTAGTATGGGTAAAACCACAGTATGGGAATGAAGAGGCTAGAAAGGTAACCAGATTGAAGACTCTAATCAGAGTTTTAGATTTAAGATTCTGGTAGTAGCCTATTTAAGGTTTAAAGCAGAACCTGCAAATGTGGTAATTGAGACATAGAGAAAATGGAGATCTGTGGATTCAGGGACAGAGAACAATTGTGGAGTCAGAGTGTCAGAAATGCCATCAGTACTGATGTGGAAATCCTGTTGGTAATGACAGAAAATGGAGATGAAAAAAAGATTATGAATAAAATTGCCTATCAATTGATAAAAACAGGAGAGTGTCCTAGATGTTGATGGGTAGCTATAAGGAGAAGGAAGAGTGTTAAAAGTGCAAGACAAAAACATCAAAAGAGAAGTCATTGGCTTAAGATAACAAAATGGTGGTTATATATAAGTGACAGTTTGAGTCAAAGAGATATGTAACTTCCTTATTTTTTTCTCATTGACTGAAGGGATGAGAGGAGTAGATTTTCCTCATAAGAGCTAAAAGGCTATTGGGTGAAGATAGTTTTTCAGCTACTCTGAAAAAAAAAAAAGGAAGAATTATTAGAAAAGGCCAAAAATAGGCATCATAGCTAACAGAGATATAGACAGTTGTAGACTTGGCCAGGAAAAGGGAGGAGCTTATTTATTCAAGTTATAATGAAAGAGAAGGAGGTAATGTTAGGGAAGATACATGGTTTAGAACAGAAGTTTTGCATAATCGGGAATTGGGAGTTGAGAGTTATAAGGATCAAGGAAACTGTAGTGAAAGCTAAGAGAACTAATTAACACCACTGGAATTTAAAATTCAAAGGCTGTTTTTCTGACACTCTTTTCTTAGAAGCATCAG
>PVKH010010132.1:0-18432 GCA_004027955.1 Chaetophractus vellerosus | reverse complement strand
AAGTTATTGTGGGACAAACAATAAATATCTTATTAAAAAAAAAAAACAGACAAACTCCTGAAGGTTACTGATGAAATATTGAAAGGCAAGATATTTCTCTATTTTTATACTAATTCGTCAAATCTAGTTCTACTTTTCAAAGCTAGTTCTAAATTTGATAACCAATCTCTAAAGCAAACTATCTAGCCTATAACCGTGATAGGAAAAACACTACACAAGACTTGGGTAGATGTATCCATGTCTCTTGCACTCTTGCACTCACTTATAACAAAGAAGTGCTACATCAGATTAATTCCCGTAATCAGCTATCAAGGATCATTGTGTATCCCCATATTATTGGACACATTTGTCACTTTTCTACTTCATGAATTAATCCTAGCCTAAAACTAAGGCAATGGGTGTAAACAGGATGTTGTTGCATAAATGTTACTCACGTGGCTTGAAAAAGAAACCAAATTGTTTACTACAAAGTATCACTGACACTGAGGAAAAGAGCATCCACTAATTTCCTCCTTTTAGTGTGAAAATTTTTATAGTCACTAGCTATTGTGTTAGAGGAAATTATTTTTATTTACTGAATTTCAACTTAATATTAAAGCCTTATGTTACCATGTTACCCTCAGGCTACCTCTTTGCCTCCCATCAGCCCGCCCTGCAAATATAAAATTCATATGTGCTAGGCTAGAGAATTTTACAACTAGAAAAAATAAAAGAGATCATGTGGTTCAACCCAACAATAAAACTATATTTGACATGGTTATTAACCAAAATTTCTTTTTGAAAAAAAGACTACAAAAATAAAAATGTGTTTTTCCCATAGACAATCATTGAGTAGGATTATTAACCTCCTGAGTTTGAGAAAGAATTCACTTTTTCAACAGCTGAACTCTGGCAAAAAATGAGTTATATCAACTAATTTCAAAGTGACAAGACCATGCAGAATAGAGATTCCAAAGGGAAAACATTTACAAATGTTGTCAACCAGTTCTACACCAGGAAACCAAAAGCAATTTATGTAAGAGGTTGGCATCCCATATTCTCTCTAAAATTCTATGACTAATTTCTCAAGTGGTTTTATGTCTCTCAATCAGTCTACTTCCTGCTTAACAGTATAGATGAGGGCATTTGGTTGCATCCATAGCTCAAGGGGAACATGGAATAAAATGTCAGTGAGGTTTTAAAGAAAGCTGGTTCTATAACCAACAATGGAACAAATTACTAGATTTAAATGGAAAAAAAGTGATATAAAATTAATTTTCTCTTGTGTATTTTCAAAAGCCAGAGACTATTGTTCCCTTGACTTTTGTCATTCCCGTGTTTTGCTTTTCTTAATCTAATTATTTTGAAACCTATTCATAATCGCTGCCATTCTACTCCTCCTGTATTTCCTTTGTTTTGCCCAATATTTTCTCATCCAGTGTATAGATCAGTCAGCACCTCCAGGGCTTCAAGATTACTTCTTCCATAAAAAGTACTTCTAATAACAATAAAAATCCATTTCAGAAACTCTCATGTGCATTATCCCACTTCACTCCCACAACAAAATAGTAGGGTTGTTATAGAGTTTCTCAATTTCTAGAGAAGAAGAGACAAAGCCCAGAAAAGTTAAAGTGGCCTGCCTAAGATCACAGCTAAGTAAATGTTTGTTTGAGCCAAGAATGCAAGTTACTTCTCACAATGCTCAGCATGTTGTTGTTTTTTTTTTTGTTGTTGTTTGTTTGTTTTTAGAGGTACTGGGGATTGAACCTAGGACCTCATACATGGGAAGCAGGCACTTAACCACTGAGCTACATCTGCTACCCCCAACATGATTTCTTTATGCAACTTTGTCTCTTTGTCTTTTTGCCTTTGTCTTTTCACTATTTGTTGGTTCCTGGTCATCACTATCCCCAAAGTCTTTTAGTGCTTGGCTTCCAATGGCACTTGTAGACTACTGGGACACCTACAAGGAAATCTGAAAGTGGTAGAACAGGTTTTTGGTACCTCTGCCACCAGAAATTCTGTAGGCTAAATTTAAAGTCATATTCCCTTCTCATACCCAAGAACAGTGAGTCCCTGACTGTTTCTGAATATTTTGCCTTTTACACTCATTAATAACTGGAATAGATAGATAGGTTATATATTCAGGCTGGGAAAGCAGATGATGAGAAGGAGAAAAGCTGCAGTTATGGTTGAAGGGGTTATTAAGAAACTCATGAGGAAATGGTTTTGAAGAATATGTAAGACTATGAGTGGAGCTGGACTGTAAAACCCAGAACCAGAAGATGGTGCTGCATGAAACTTTAGGATAATGTAAAGAATGGGAGAACTTAAGTTGGCTTTCCAGGGATATGATGAAATCCACAGAGCAGCAAAGTATACTGACAGTGGCAAGACCTTGACTCAACTCCTGACACTGCCACTTGTGTGTGTTTTGGGACAAGTTACTTGAAGTTCTCTCAGCCTTAGTTTCTTCATATGTACAAAGGGGATGATACTGTTACCTAATTGGCAGAATTAACATGAGGAATGCCAAAGAACCAGATCAGTGCTTGGCACATAAATGTAATATCCTTTTGGGAGACTGTTCTCCTTTCAGTTATTACCCCTTCTATACCTTGTTCTATTCTTTCAACCTTTAGCACACAGCTACTTTTTTTTTTTTTAATGCTTTCTCTGATAACCTCAAGGCTAAATTTAACCCCATTGAGAAAATACCCCACCAATTCTTGGATCCCTGGTACTAAACATTTGCTGGAACTCACACTGATGTTCATTACCAATATTGGGCTCATTTCCTCTGCTTTTGTCTTCCCCATGAACCTACAGCTAGGCCAACTGATGAGCCCTGCCTGCAGAGCCATGACTATCTTTTTTCTTCAGGCAATTGTGAGGATATCAAAGAACATAGTAAGGTATTAAATTAAATCATGTTCTCTAAACACAAGATCCTGTAGTCCATCCAAAGCTCTGGGACCCCACATACCTATTTCCTGCGCCATCATATACTACTGACTTGTTGGCTGACAACCACATCGGGAGTTCAAAGCAACATGTTTGAGTGTTTCTTGGTCTTTCTGGTGAGATTTTTTATTATTCCTTCTCTGTGGCCAAATCTGGATGACTGTACACTTCCCTTCCTCCACTACCACCACCTCCACCAACACCTCCACCAAAACCTCCACCAATATCTCCACCATCAACAAAAACAACGTCTCTACCACCATCACCAAAGTTGCTAGTCCTGTTGCATATAGAAATATTTTCTTGAATGTCCATTTCTTCACCATCTTCCAGGCATCATCTGATATCAATATTTTTTGTCATTTAACTCTGCCTACCATAAATAGCCCACTGTAAACTTCAGAATCATAAGAATCATGCAAAACCTTGCTTCTGTGCTTGTACGATATTCCAAACACTGAATTGTCCAACCTTCTTCTTGCATCTATGACTCTATTAAGTTTCTTGATCCCTATCTCACACTTCAGCAAGCACATCTCTACCAGGTCCTAATAAAGCTCCCAACATTACTCAGTATATACAGATTACAATACTGATATTTTGTGTTAGAACAACTAATCTATATCTTAAACTAAGTAATCCATACGGACTTAACAGTCCTTTCTTCAAAAATGTTAGTTGCTGTTATTATCTTTAAATCTTCATCTACACCTACTTACATACACACACACCATCATACCCCCAACCCACACACACACACACTCACACACACATCATTCACATTTGCTTTGCCTCTAGTTCTGGAGCACAGAATTCACTGTAGCTTATTTCTTTATTTTAATGACAAGAGATCCATCCACCATAGAAAAGATGTATATGGAATGAATGAAGTAGCAGCTACCATTTTCTGCTGGCCTTTTGTTAGGTACTTCACTCATGCATAATATGAAGGTATTATTTTATTTCATGTTCACAATATACATGTGAAATTAAATATCTACCTCACTGATATATTGTGTGAATTAAATGTGTTAAAACATATAAAATGTCTAAGACAAAAACTTAAAATTAAAAAACATCAGTACCCTCTATCATTTTTAGGTGAAGAAAGAGCCTCAGATAAATTGCATAACACACCCAAGATCACATAGCTATTATGGGACTGATTGAAGACATGTATGCAGTTTTGCCTGACACATAAATCTAGACCCTTTTTACTATGACACACTGAATTTTGACATATTATCATGTACCTATACATTGTCTTTTCTTATGCTTCTTAACAAAATGGCAACATACACTCTCATATATCTGTATGTAATAGGATAGTGTAACAGCTCTAGGAATTGAATTTATCTTCTATCCCTATGAAATTTGTCCTTTAGTTCTCACAATTTTCAGATAAAAAGAGAAAGGTTTGCTCTCCTGGAATCAGTCAGGTGTTTGAACTCACAGCAAGTTTCAAAAAATCTCAGCTACCTGCCCATCCATTAGAATCCCTAAGACAATATTCTTTGGTCAATTTTGTAGCTTCTCTTCTCTAGAGCTTGAAGCTATATATATATATATATATATATATATATATATATATAGCATGTGTCATATAACCTTGTAAGAAAAGGCTAATTCTATATTTTAAACGATTCTCAGTAAAAATTAGGCATGCAACAAGTTGAAAGGGAAGGAAAGAAGAGCAAAAGAGAAATGGAAAAACTGAGGGCACACTGTGATTTCTCTTTTGCAATTAAATCAAAAGGAACAACAAATAAAGCCAAAATTGATAGTGCTGATAAATTGAATATGTATTTAGAATTACATGGCACCTCTTATTTACTAGAAATACAGATAAAACATGTGACCTACAAGTAATGGTAGTGTTTTCTTAACACAAATAGTGTTAAAATACCTCTTAAAAATAAGAAAATCTGTTGAATAATTTTAGGTCAAGTCAACATGTTGTTTATGGTTGTTCAGTGCTCATGATAACACAATACTATTTCAAAATTGTTTTATCAACTAAATATTAGGTTTAAGAAAGAGCTCAGTCACATCTGTAAATGTTTTTATTTATGGATGGACATAATTATTAACAAGAGTAGACTATATGCCTATTATTAATAGAAAATGTATTATTAGTCTTATACTTTGACATGATAATGCCTAGACTATATAGAAGACCAAAAAATAACATTCAATTTAAATTTACCTTAAAAACGTAACTAACTGCTATAATTCCCATATCAGTCAGAGGCCAGCAATGAAAACATTCAAGGTAATTTAAAATCAATGAAATTTAATAAACAGGTAATGGGTGATAAAAGAGCTGGGAAGCCAACAAGGAATGGTGAAGAAACCCAACAACTGGCAATTGTAGGAAGCACTACTACTTCTAGGGTTGGAGGGACAAAGAGAGAAAGCAGTTTAGTTTTCTAGGCTGCTATGACAAATATGACAAACTGGTTTGGGCTTATACAATGGGAATTTATTGTCTCACACTTTTAGAGGCTGGAAGACTTGCTTCCACTTGGGGTTGGTAGCATCCTGGCAGGCTAGCAATCCTTGGGTTCCTTGACTTACCCATCACATGGTGATGTCCTCTCCTTTTCCTCTAGATTCCTGCTGACTTCCAGCATCTGGCTCTTCTCTGCGGCTTTCTCTTGATATGGTCTCTAGTAATGGCATTATGACCTGTACTGATTCAAATGGCTACACCTTAACTAAAAAGAACAATTTAAAAATGTCCCACTTTCAATGTGTTCACATCCACAGGAAAGGGATTAAGATTAAAAACATGTTTCTTATGGGGTACAAGACTCAATCTACCTTAGTCTTTTTCCCAGATATTAGAAAGCAGAGTTGCCTGGTGGGAACAAGGATTAATCAGAGGTTGTCTAGTGAGGAATTAGAACCACAGAGCATAGCCACTACTAGAAGATGCCACCTGAGGACAAGCCAGTGAAGAAGAAATACCCTGGCTTCTCCCATCTTCCACCAGTCCCTCCCATGGGCCAAATCTACCCAAAAGCCAGTTGACAAGGTAGCCCGAGAAACATAGTTTGCAGGCAAAGTATCAGAAATGCATATCGGTACAGCAGACAATGACCAATCTACTTCACAAGGCATAAGAGAAAAATTTGGTGCTGCAAACTGATTACTTAATTGTGTTCATTTTACTTTTCTTTAAGATAATGAAAATGATCTGCAAATTTTTGAGTAGCCTAGACATTGCAGCATTTGGTAGATAATGTAGTTGGTTAGTGAAAACAATGTTAAGTATAGAAAGTGATGATGCATAAGTACCATCATATTTTCTCATTTTACCCTGTAAAGCAGAAATAATGGATATCATTACACCAAAATATGTAGTATAATCATACAATTTGTTTGAACTGCATAAAAAAGAATTTGCTTAGCCTGTCTTAATTATGCCCACGATTACATATGCATTCTATAAACATTCCCGCAAGACCTACTGTTTGGCACACAGTTTGTTCGTGTCTAGAAAAACAAATATAAGGCATGATTGAGTCTCAAGAAACAGGAAAGGAATTAAGAATAAAGCATGAAATAGGTATATAACATAGATATGAGTGAAACTGGTATACGAATAAGACAGTGATTCAGTTTTCCAGGAGAAGGCAGTCAGAGAAGGCATCACTGAGGAGCCAAACATGGAAACATAAGGAAAAATCAAAAGAAATGTAATGTGTCTCTGAAGACTTTCCTGACTCTTCTGCCCCATAGAACAATCAACATTACAATGATTATTTACACACAGCATTCTGAAATCCTGAGTGATTGTACTTCAGGAACAATCATAATATTGAATCATATCTATACTTCAAGAAAATGCTTGAACATAATCTCTCACATTACCATCTATTTGGCAATGCAAGAAACCTAGCAGAAATAGTAACAATTTTAAAGATCTTCAAGCAACATGGGTTATAGCCTGTGACAGTTTATTATTTATGAATTCCAAAAAGAGATATTGATTATGTTTGTAAACTGCTTGGTTCCTCTGGGTGTGAAAACCCTTTGACTGTATTGGATACAGCTGGGGCATCTGATTAAATTATGTTAAGATTAGGGCTTTGATTGAACCACGTCATTAGAGTGAGACTCAGCATTGAGTCCCCACTCCCTTGGTGGGCTGATAAAACAGACTATCCCAGAGAAGTAGATATACAGAGAAGAAGAACACAGAGGAAGACTGACAGCTTATTAGACAGGATACTGCGGCCCCAGGAAAACAGATGAGCTTGATAGTTTACAGCTGACCTTATGAAGATAACAGAGCAGCTGATCCCATAAAGAAACGAGCCTTATGCCAGCCTACAGCTGAGATCTGATGATGCTGGCTCCACAGTGCCTTAAGAGGAAAGAGGAGGGCTGAACCCTCGCAGACATCACCTGCCATCTTGCGTCAACACGTAGCAACAGACTTTGGGTGAGAAAGTACCTCTTAAGTAACCTTGAGTTGAACTCTTTAGGGCCTTGTAACTGTAAGCTTTTACCTCAAATAAATACCCTTTATAAAAGTCAACAGATTTCTGGTACTTTGTACATTATGGACCTATACCTATAAGGGTGAGGTACTTATTCTTCTCCGGAATAAAAACCTAGGCCCACCAAAATTTCACAAATGTGTACCCTCTTGGGAATAGCCAGCTATTGCTAACTTAGCATATTGGATATGCTTCTAATCCTACATTTCTATTACATTCAATTTAAGCTAACATCCCAGAACCATGACTTTTGCCACAAGAAGCCAAAGAGGCTTTTTCTTCTTTTAAACAAACCCCACAGAACCCTAACATTAGGTCTCCTAGATAATCATATGTCCTGTATTTTTTCCTGCCATGAGAAAAAAGGAATTGCTTTAGGTGTAAACGTAGATTCATGAAGAAAGAATGACTCATTGCTTAATATGAGGCCGCTCCCCCTTGCCTTAGTCAGGCCGATTTGTCCCCTTGCCTATAGATACTGTTCTGGGTGGGGCTTCCTTCACTTTGATCTTAAGAGCTTCTCTGACTATAGCTATTCTCCATACAGTCACAGCACTCCCAAAGAATCAATCACATTCTAAGGTTAGCCTAACAAAATATTTGATTTTATTCCTCTCAGTTATCCATTGCCCCATAATACACCCAGCCTCTTTGCACCTGTTTCAATGCAAGGGAGTCATAACTGTCTTACAGCTACTGCCTACTCTCCAAACCCAATGTTGACTTCAAAAACTTTTTTCTTCAAAATTATGGTCTCATATTCTATGTAGATATGCCCTGTCAGTGGTACTACCAGAAAGAATTGGTTTTGGAATATGCAGTAACATGAGAAAGAAAATTCCTCTTTACTGTCTATACTTATTAACCCACATCACTGACTTTAAAACCTTTGATATTTTTTATGGTTATGGATAATTATGGAAACAACTAAAGTTTATTACCTTGGTAGATATAAATCATGTCTATTTTCCATTCATTGATGATCTTTTACATGCCATGCAATTACTTTGCTCTCCAAACGTCTTAGGCATGAAAGTACTTTGTTACACACTGCACCCAAAAAGTAGCTGCCTTTTCCTTTCTGACCAAAACCAGCAGCTTCCAAAAACTCTTTTCTTGTTGATGCCTTACTCTAAGATTGCCCAGGTTCAAGACAAACAGAATCAAACAAACAAATGAAAAGACTTGTTGCTTAATAGGGCGCCTATTCTTCCCAAATTTGTATGGGTCCAAAGATCTTCATCTTGCTTTCATGGCCCATGGAATGAGAAAGGCAGGCAAAAGAGATGATAGCACAAATCACAGTTAGATAGTTGATATGCTCTGATTTCTTCTACATAGGCCTGTTTTTACAAACCTGTATTTTAGATAATCCGATAAAGACTCCTGAAAGCTCACATTTACTGTAATTTATAAGTTTAGGTTTAATTCATACAAATAAAGAAAAGTTGTTCAAATAAAAATGTTTTAGAACATTTACACATTTTTCTTAGGATGCATAGAAGTATATCCTTGTACTAAATCTGATAAAATGAATTGAGAGGAAAATAAAAAGCTATTAAAATATCTTCATAAGATTCAGAATCAACTTGTCCATTAACAGTAACATGGAAATAAACCTTTCAATTTGGATTGTAAAGGAAGTCACTGGAGGTTATTTATTCATTCAACAGTTCAGTATTGCATAAAGTTAGTGGAGAATATAGAATGTAGAAATGGAGGTTGAAAATAAAGATTTATTTGTGCAGAAACTAGACTCAAATGATTAAAAGCTTTGTCCTTAGGTCTTATTAGCATGAAAACTGCAATAGGAAGATGGAGTCTTTTCCCCCATAAAATATTAATGGATATGACATAAGACATCTGGCTATAACCCCAAAAGCTCCTATTTACAAGATATATGTTTCAGATGACATTGTGTTAAATTATTGCAAAGCATTAGTGAAGATTTTTAAGGCCTTTTATTTACAGTAAAAACATACCTACTGGGGCCAGCTCGATAGCCCAGTGGATAGGGCGCTGGCATACCAGATGGGAGGCCCTGGGTTCGATTCCCGGGGACCTCTCCTAGCGGGCAGACTGCCTTGAGAATGGCAAGCCGCCATGGGCGGGCTGGAGCCGCCGTGGGCAGGGCAAGAAGCTGCCACGGACATGGCAAGAGCCGCCACGGGCAGGGCAGGTCGCCTGCGGATGGAGTGCAGCCAGCCACCCACGAACTGAAAAGCCGGCCGTGAACAGACGCAGAGACCGCCCACAAGCCGGGAAAGCCGCGCCTGCGCAGTGACCACTCTCGGCGGGTCGCCGCAGCAGGGGGAAGGGAAGATATGTAATAAAATAAATAAATCTTTAAAAAAAAAAACAAAACAAAAAAAAAACCATACCTACCAACAAACCCTGACAAACATTTCTAGATCTACAGTCCAGAGATTAGATGCACATTAAAGATTAGATATACATGAGAGAAAATTTATACTTCACCTCAGTAGCTGGGGCCAAAGCAAGTTCTATGCACTGCCAAAATCACTGTGGTGTTTAAGTTCTTGTGTCAACTTGGAGAGGTTATGGTGGCCAGTTGTTTGGTAAAGGAAGCACTGGTTTGATTTTACTGTGAGGGTGTTTTATGGATTTAAATTATTAGTCACTTGGTTGTTTCCATGATTGACTTCTTTCACAATCAGTACAAGACATTGCAACGAAAGAAGTCTCATCCAATCAGTTGAAGGCCTTAAAGGGAAAGCTGACGATTTCAGCAGCCAGAAAGACAAATTTCTCTATTTTAGCGAGTAAGCTTCTCCTGGGAAATTCATCAACGCCTTCATGGGAGTTCCCAACCTGTGGCCTGCACTATGTGACTTCCCTATAATTATTAAAGAAATGCCCCAAATCTTACCTTATCAAGATGGTATAAATTTCCTTTAAAAACATATTTAGAAATGGCACTTATAATTTATGTCAAAGGCAATCATGCAGTGCAGTAGAAAAAGGATTAAAAAAATTTTTTTCAATAAATGGTGCTAGGTGAATAGAATAACCATATAGATGTAAAAAAATCTGAATTCCTACCTCACAATATAAACACAAAAATAAATTTCAATAGATTGTGCATCTAAATATAAAATGTAAAATAAAGCTTTTAGAAGAAAACATAAAATACCTCTGTGAACTTGTAGTAGGAAATTATTTCTTAAATGGGACACAAAAATAACTACAAAATTTAAAAGCTGGATCAGCAGGACTATATTTAAAATTCATACTTGGTGTCAAAAATCAACCAATAGAGTAGAATAAGATATTTCTTCTTTATTTATTAAGAATAAGATATTTACTCTATCTTAGCCAAAGAACTCATAGCCAGACTGTATTTTAAAACTATTAAAATTTAATGAGGAAAAGACACATAGCCCAATAGAAACATGAGCAAAAAACTTGAACAGCCACGTCACAGAGGAGGATATTAATGGCTAATAATCATATAAAACAGTGGTCAACTTCATTAGTCATAGGGTAAATGGAAAACAAAACCACAATGTAGTACTACTAGCCACACGCAAGAATGGCTAAAATGAAAAAGATGAAGAAATACCAAATGTTGAGGAGAATGTGGAGCAACTATTTTGGAAAATTGCTTGGCAATAATTATAACAGGTGCACATGGAAATAACCTGTGACACAGTAGTTCCCATACTAGGTAAATATGTAAATATGTAGTATATTCATACTAGCCCCAAACTGGAAACAACGCAATCGGCCAACAGCACTTTGGGTGAATAAATTGTGATATATTTAGGCAGTGAAATACTAAACAGAAGAGTATGAAGAATCAACAAACACACACAAAAAGGTGGCTGAAACTCACAAATATTGAGTGAAAAAAGGCCCGACACAAAAAGAATGCATACAGTAGGATTCCATTTATATAAAGACTTTTAGAAGTCTAGGGGATAGTTACTCTTAGGAGTGGAAGGCTTCTGGATGCTGGCAATGTTCTAGTCCTTGATCTAGGATCTGGTTACATGGGTTTTCCAGTTTATGAAAATTTGTCCATATATACCAAAATTAAAAAGTTAATGGGGAAATTAAAAAAAGAATAATGGTAGCAATAAATTAAAAACATTATAATAAGCTCCTCTTCCCCACCCATGCAGCACGGCGCCTAGTTCTATGCCAGCTCACGCACAGTGAAGGCAAAACCTCATTGGCTGGGACTGGGCCGCACAGTTCAGGAAGCCACAATTTAGCACCGCCCCTTCCGCCTCCTGGTCATCCTGTCTTCCCGCCAACCCGCCTCCCCGCCATCGGGCCACCACGCCATCCAGGCCCTCCAGGCCCTCCAGGCCCTACGGCGTTAAGCCAGCCTGGACTCAGCTACCGTGACAAACGGTGTCGCTTTCACTTGGCGACTCCGGCTTCCTACCCGCCGCCATTATGAACATCCGCAATGCTCGGCCAGATGACCTGATGAACATGCAACACTGCAACCTCCTTTGCCTTCCCGAAAACTACCAGATGAAATACTATTTCTACCATGGCCTTTCCTGGCCCCAGCTCTCCTACATCGCTGAGGACGAGGACGGGAAGATTGTGGGGTATGTCCTAGCCAAAATGGAGGAGGACCCAGATGATGTCCCCCATGGACATATTACCTCACTGGCCGTGAAGCGTTCACACCGGCGCCTCGGCCTGGCCCAGAAGCTGATGGACCAGGCCTCCCGGGCCATGATCGAGAACTTCAGCGCCAAATATGTGTCCCTGCATGTCAGGAAGAGTAACCGGGCAGCCTTGCACCTCTATTCTAACACTCTCAACTTTCAGGTTAGCGAGGTGGAACCCAAATACTATGCAGATGGGGAAGATGCTTATGCTATGAAGCGGGATCTCTCGCAGATGGCAGATGAGCTGAGGCGGCTGCTGGAGCTGAAGGAAAAGGGCGGGTATGTGGTGCTGGGATCCAGGGAGAATGAGATGGAGACCCATGGCAGCACACTTCCAGGTTCTGAAGAGGCATGTCAGGAAGAGAAGAGCCCGCCTGCTGCTGATAGTGGGAGTGACAGCAACGCAGAGAGCACGGATGTACAGGACAGCTCAGAAGACTCGGATTCCACCTCCTAGAGCCTGCTTGAGGTATTCTCCCTTCTCTGACAGCCAAACCCCTTCCCCCCCATCCCCTTAGCCTGTCCAATCCCATCATATCCCACTCCATTCTAGCCCTGCTAGGTTTCATAGTGAAAACTATGTGGTGACTTGGCAGGAGTATGGAGTGAGGAGAGACTTATTGCTCACTATTGGAAGGTAATGGAACACCAATTTATATGTTGAACATATAGTCAATTAAAGGAAACAAGCATTAATCCTGCTTTTCCTGTATGAAGTGTATTTCAGGGTATCCACATAGTTTATGACAAAAATTTCTTCTTTATAGAAGAATTCTGGTTAATAAATGCAGAAAGAATGATAGACATAGAAATTCACCATTTTGCAACCCTTGCTGAAATAATAGATCAGTAGCTAATACTATTAGGTGAAAGTTGGAGAACTTTATAATGATGGATCAGGCTGAAACTAGTACACTTGAAGTGATAGAGTCAATCTTATCATCACTAAAAATAAGGCAAGCATTATGTGCCTACTGATGGAATAGAATGTATACTGTATCACCTATGAAATATTCTTCCTCCAAAATGTTTAGAACAATTATATATAATGCTGCATCTATATAATATATAGAGAGATGGTTTTATTATATCTTGACTCTAATCAAGGCCCTGTATCTAACTAATAATTTTACACTAAATAGAGGAATATTTTAAACTACCACATTATGCAACCTCACAAATCCAGAATGAAGGAATTTCTACAGAACAAATGGCCTAGTTTCTTCAGCAAATAAATGACTTTTTAAAAAAGGAGGAGAAATTAATCTATTAAAACAAACTTTAGAGACAAAATGACCAAATGCAACCATATTGGACCTTATTTGCATCCTGATTTAAACAAACAAATATAAGACATTTTTGAGACAACTAGGCAAAATTTGAACACAGAATATGTAATAGATGTTGTTAAGGAATTGTTAGTAATTTCATTAGATGAACTAAATGGTATTGTAGTGTTCTGTTAAAAAAACACAATCTTTATCTGTGAGAGATAGATACTGAAATAATTAGAGGTGAAATATGAGCATAAATTATATTTTGAGATATCTTCAACAATTGTAATGTTATAGGAAAATACCTGTAATTTTTATTGCTTATGCTATTGTGATTTTGTGCCTTCATTCATAATTGAAAGACATGCTACATTTCAGTTAGATGTTGGTGGAAATACAGTATGTTTATTCCAAATCCAAGGCTATGGATTCTCTTAAATTCTCTTACTGGATCCAAGGTTAAGAACCCCCGATTCTACCATTTTCTAGAATTATGTGTCCTCCACTGGTTTATATGCATTCAGCTATCAGACAAGGCAAGAGAATCCACAAAGAGGTTCACATAGGATTTAAAAATCAGTCCCATGGCCCCAACTAACTGTAGGGTAGTCTGGAAACTAGTTTAGCTGTGTGCCCAGGAGGAAAAGGAGTTTCTGGTCTTGCCACATGGGAAGCATCCTAGTGGTGCTCTGGACTGTGGGAAATTCTGCTTCCATGCCCAGCTAGGAGCATAGGATTATTCTGCTGCTCCCATTCCATAAAGCAGCACAGATCTGAAATGCTATTTGAGAGTTAGCTGCTTAAACACATGACACAGGTGTTTCTTCTGTTCTTGCACAAACCTTAGCATGGGAAGCTATGAGATTCTGCCACCTTGCTGCCTTTATGCCTTTCATTAAGGCCTGGAAGAAATGACCCTTCCACTCTGAAATCCCCGAAACTATCCAAAGCTTCAGTTACCATCCCTCACCACCCTGCCATTCAACAGATTTCACCAGCACATATGCCTAGCTGCCTGAATGGGAAAAGGTTATGGTAAAGAAAGAAACAACAGAAGAAAGGAAAAAGGGAGGTTAATACTACAGAAGCATTATCTTGCCACAGTTGTGGCACGCCCTGTTGTGGAGCTAGAGTTCAAATAATCTTTTATTTTCCTTTATCTCCATTTTGGATTTGGGGAATAGAGTCAGTTAAAATTGGAATTGATGGTGGGTGGACAGTTGGTGAAGGAGATTGGGTGTCATCATCTACAGACTGGTAATAAAACTAACTAACACTGAGCACTCACTGTGTTACTGGTGTTATTCTATGAATTGTCTCATTTAATCCCATAATGTTCCTCTGAGGTAGCTACTCTTACCCCATTTTACAAATTAGGAAACTGTGTCATAGGGCTGCATGTCATATAGATATTAATAGAGAACAGGGACATGAACTTAGATAGTCACATTCCATGGTTGTGAGGATTAAATGAGACAATCCTTATAGAATGCTTAGCATACCTCACACAGAGTTAAGTATTCTGTAAATTTTAGGTCTTAATATAATCTGTAATAATAGTAACCATGCAGCCTCTCTTCCTTTCTTCTGCATGGTAATCAAATGATAGAATGTTGTGTCTGAGCAGCAACAGTTTGCAATCTTGGAAGGGAGATGCATCTTAATGATTAAAATAGCTTTCACTGACAAGCTGAATGTCAAAGCATTCAGCTGAATCAAAGCTCATCAAAGGCAAAGTTTCTAAGGAGGTGTAGCATTGAAGACAGGTCAGTTCAGAACATGCTGGTTGAGGCAGCAATACTATCAAACCTGCTTCTCATCTTCTGACAAGAAATGTGTGCTTGATGATTAATAACAAAAAAGAAAATAATGCAAAATCTTGGAATTTTCAGTAGATCTGGCAATATCTCTTTAACTAAGGTTACCTCAGTGACTCTTCGTTTCTGGTTTATTCTTTCTGTCGCTGAGCTGTCATTCTAACAAAAAGTTGTTAAATGTTCGCATGAACATTCACTGAAATAGACTGTTCTTAATTTTACCAGACAACTAATTATAACTGAAATGATATAATGAAATATGGAAGAAAGTTAAAGACTGACAGGTCTGGTGAATTCTTAGTATAACCTTACCCCAGATATGCCAGAAACCATAGATTTCAAATGCAGCTGCAGTCTATGAAGATAAAGTAGGGGTTAGGAAGAGATAAAATATTGTTTTGAAATACTAATCAGATAGATATAATTTGTTGAATTATTTATAATTTGCAACAAAGTCACCTTTCAATCAGTGTGTGATATACATTTAGGATAACTGAAATACCAGCTTTATCAGAGGTAATGGATAAAAGCAGAGTTTTTTTCCTAAGTTGTGTGCTCTCCCTATGCTCCACTATATAAAACCCAGTGGGTTTTATAGTGAAAGAGGTAAGGAAGAGAGATAGTAAAAATTTAGTGAGTGGGCAGTCGTTGAAAGCTAGAGTAAAAGCCTTTCTGAAAACATACTGCAATGCCATTTCTATAGATGAATATCCTCAGAACATAGAATTTTTAAAAATCAAGTCATAAAATTCTGCTCTGTGTTCATAAAGGCATGTCGATAATTAACTTACATACCTCAGGCTTCCATCCACCTCCCACTTTAAGAAAACCTGATTATGTAAAAATTTGAACTTAATAAACTGATAAATTAAGGGCCATAATATTCACATTTTAAAAGGAATCTTTATAAAAGATTTCTATATCCTCAAGCAGCAAACTATCCTGAGGCATTTATTATGATGTTATTTGACTTTTTAATTTATCAAAATTTTCAAAAAATATTTACTAAGAAAATTAAAACATCTATTTAATGTTTGGTTTTTATATAACCTCTTTTGCATGCCTATCTTAAATGTGTAATAACACATTTTTTAAAAGTAATGATGATAAACTTTCTGACCTGTTCTTCCACATTTTATTCCTCTTTTATTATAGCAAGCATGCTTTTAAAAAAAATAAGATTTGTATTATTCACTTCTGACTGTCCCATAACTTGGGTTACTCATGATATTCTGGAAACAGACTTTTCTGTAATGATGATTGTGTACAAAAATGCTTTTTAACTGTTCTGTTCATAATAGTCAACCTCTATCTTGTGTATAATTACTTCTATATGTATGTGGTTGATGGAAAAATAATACAATTTTACATTTGTGGGGTTCTGCTGCTGTTTTGTTTTGTTTTCACTTATGTGGTAATGGTTGCAATACTCCACCAGCCTTCTTTAACTTAAATAATCCATTCACACTCATCAAACAAGTCCTTCTATCTTATTGAGGATAGGATTCATGTTTCATTTATCTTTATTTTCATTAATGTCTGATACATTATTGATTCATGGTACTCAGTTAATATTCATTGAAAGAATGAATGAATGCCAGAATAAATGAATGACCCTCCCAAATTACCAATGTAGCAATTTAGAAGAGGAAAGAAGAGAAAATACCATATGACACTACTTCCTATTACTTAATGCACTTAGGTTACTTTTTAAATTATTAATAGACATAGTGGGTACTTTGGCTTCATCCCCTGGCCTCACAGGAAGGAATATGACTTATAGAATTGGACGCATCTAACTTATCAAGAGCTAAAAAATCGAACTTATCAAGAACTAAAAAGGCCTTTCATTTCTTTAAAACTGAAATAAGTTTCCTTTGAATCGAATAGAATGGGATGGAATTTGAAGATTATAAGCCAAAGTGTCTTGGTTTATTTTGGTTTAAAATAGGATCTTTGGGGTAAATCTCAGTCTTTTAGTATACTCCCTACTCCCCTTTTTCCTGGCAGAAATGGCCTCTGGCTCTCAAGCAGGTTGGGGAGAGGGCCCCAGATCTATGTATGGATCTTCGTTCTGTCATCTGACTTCTCACTGGCTTCCATGGAGATATATTTAGCCTAAGCTGGTTACTGGGTACCTTGCTGATTGCCTACTGAAGTCTGTTATTAGTTAAAACAATATTCTGTTCTTTCAGAGCCTGTAGCCCTCCTTTGCTCACTTGCTCTTTTCTTACCTCTCAACAGCATTGCAGGTACTCCGTGTCTCAGCCACGTCTGCCTTCTGAACCCTGGCTTAGGCTGTTTGCTCTGCAACTTCTGCTCTGGGGTCACTTCACAGTATCCTCAATGACTTCTCACTCTCACCTCCCAACAATCTTCTACATTCCCTACTGGGAACATGAGGGAATGCCTGGACACAAGAGTACAAGAGCCTGCTGCACAAGAGCCAAGGAATTTTGAGGACTGCCATGACAAAACCTTCCTCAGCCTCTTCACACCATGCCACCATTTTATCTGTTGTGGTGGTCCTATGTTGGGCAGGGGTATCCTGCAAGGTTGTCTCATCTTAGCATGCCAAACAGGAAACAGGGCAAACTCCTGAAGCGCTTCTGCTTTCAATTTTTGCCATTATTTATCTGGGTTTTCATCCTTGAGAGGGTAGTTAGGACCGTCACGTCAGACCTCTTGCCCCCTTCTTTCTCCTTCCTCCTCTTTCCTGGTAGAAGCATCCTATTTCCTCTTCCTTTACCTGATAACTCCCCATCTGTCCTATACCCCCTTTCTTGAGGAGGTATTTTCCTTCCCCTTCCCAGTGGGAAAAAGTGGCAAATATGGGTTTCTACTTTGCAATCAGAACTTGGAGATTATAAGAAAAGGATAACCAGTAATTAAATTGGAATTAGTCTTCTTGTTTGTGTCAGTTTTTTTTTAATGACATAACTTGCCATTCATTGAGTACTGATAATGTTCAGGCACAATACTAGACCCTGTATTCATATATTTAATACTCTCAGCAACCCTGTGACATAGGTGTCATTATCCCTGTTTTACAGATGAGAAAACTTTAGCTCAAAGAAGTGAAGTAAATATTAGTCTGTGAATTCAAAGCCAAAGTTCCTTCCACTTTCCTATTGTCACTCTTTCATTTTGTTTACAAAAGTGTGAAAACTTCAGCAAATAGATTTTAAGTGCTGACCTAATACATGGCAACTCTATGTAATTTAAATATTTCATAACC